>MU224676.1:641428-653800 GCA_018584345.1 Thuja plicata | reverse complement strand
TCACAAAGCCTTGTATGGATTGAAACAAGCTCCAAGAGCCTGGTATGAATGAATTCATTCCTATCTAATAAGTATTGGATTTGTAAGGACTAGTGAAAACAATAATCTTTATTTGAAGGAAGATACTGATGCTAACACTTTGATTGTTGAAATATTTGTAGATGACATCATATTTGGAGGCAATGATATGTTATGCAAATCATTTTCTAATGAGATGAGAAAAGATTTTGAGATGTCTATGTTTGGAGAGGTCAAGTTCTTTCTTGGTTTATAGATCATTCAACAAAGTGAAGGTATTTTCATTACACAGTCCAAATACATCAAAAAGGTCCTAAAATATTCAAGATGGAAGATTCCAAACCAGTTGGAACAACAATGGCTACTGGATGTAAGTTAACAAAGGAGGACAAGACAATAGAGGTAAATCAGACTTTGTATAGATAAATGATTGGAAAACTCATGTATGTTGTACACACTAGACAAGATATTGCACATGCTGTAGGAATTGTTGCTAGATTTTCTGCTAACCCCAGGGAATCACATATGACTACTATGAAAATAATTCTAAGATATCCAAAAAATAATGAGGAATTTGGCTTATGGTATAGAAGAGAAGGCAAATTTGAACTTAAGGTGTTTACCAACGCTGATTGGGCTAGAAATCTTGATGACCAGAAGAGCACAACTAGAGGAGCATTCTTTATGGGTGACAAACTTGTCACATGGATTAGCAAGAAGCAAGGATGCATCTCTCAATCTACTATAGAAGAAAAATATGTTGCTGCTACTGCAAATTGCTCAAATATTGCATGGATCAAATAGTTGCTGGAAGGTATGCATATGAAGATCTTAGATTCGGTAATTATCTATTGTGATAACACCAGTGCAATAAACATTTCCAAGAATCCAGTCATGCATTCCAAGACTAAACACATTGCCATCAAGTATCATTATTTAAGAGATTAAGTTCAAGAAAAAGAGGTAATACTTGAGTATGTACAATCAAAAGAACAACTAGTTGATATCTTCACCAAGCCACTGCCCAAGGATACATTTGAGTACTTGAGAAAGAGACTAGGGGTCAAACCCTTGTCTGCCAGTCAGTAATATGACTGAATAATACATCAGCCTACATATTATTAGAATATCATTCATGTTGATGCAAGAAAAAAGATGAAATTCAAAGATACATCTATATACAAACATGTATATATTAGACCTGAGAACTAGAACATATTGTTATATTGTTGATGGATAAGGGACATTCAAGGAATATATTATGGATAGAAGAAACATGATTGCTTGACATGAATGTCAGATATTTGCAAAATATTTGTTTGGCATTGCTGTCAAAGGGAGAGATTATCCATATTATCACATTATTCTGAAAAAAGGGAGAAAGATTATCCATTATTAGATTACTCCAACAGGGAGAGATAATATCCTAAGGGAGAGCAAATTGTATGAAAGATTATAGAAAGGGAGAGTTACTGAGAAGAGAAAAAGACATTAGAAAAGAGAGAACAGTCAAAGGAGAGAAATTGACACAAGAAGAAAAGTCAACAAATTAGAAGACAAAGAACTACAAGAATCAAATCTAAGCTAAAACAAAGCTTACCAAAGTTTAGACATTTATCGGTTATCAAACAAAAATATTGGTAGTTTTATGAATCTCAACTATTGTATTTCATATTGTATTAGAAATAGTATAGTGTGATAATATAGTATGTTGCCATCAATGCCAAAGGGAGAGATTGATGACATGTAACTGATTGAATGTTTGATAATGTTAAGTTGAAGATAATGCAAAACATTAAATCATTTAATGGTTTGTATTGTCATTCATGTCAACTTGATATCATCTGTATGGTCATGTAGATAATGCCAAAGACTTCAGAGAATCAATAGAACAAAGGTTATGCTTTCAAGAAATACATAAATGTCAAGTATTCACTAAGTCACAGATAACACCGATAGAGTGCACGCCATTGGTAAAGGAAAAGAAGAAAAGTCACAGTGATACCCAACAAGCAGAAGACAGTGTTACCCAACAAAGAAAAAACCACAGGATGCCTGATGAGCTGAAAATAGAGTTTCCCGACGAGTAAAAATCTAATGATGCCTGACGGATGGAGATCCTGAAGCTAACTGGAGTCATGCTGACAGAACTGTCAGTTGTCACTGACAATTAACTAAAGAATTGACTGATAGAACAAAGAGTTTAGAAAATGACAAAATATCTAGTTGGCAAGAGATAAAGATAGACTTAACTGGTTGTTTTCTTTGACCAGAGTTAAGTAATTGATTTAAAGAAGATTTGTATAGTTGGCAAGAAGATAACTACAAGATAAATCAGGAGTTATGCTTTAAATCAAATTGGCTAGATTGTTTTTCACGCCAAGAATCAAGAATCAAGAATCAAGAATCAAGAAATAGTGAATATCATGTCTATATAAGAGACAAGATTAATTCATTTTTGATAAAACATTCATGAAAAGGGGATTAAGGGGAGTGAATAAAAAGAGGATGCTGAAGACAAACTCATGAAGAAGAAATTCATACAGTCCTGATCAATCAAGCTAAAGGAGAGCTAAAGAATTCTGTAGACACCGACGAATAGTGAAGCACAACATCACAGAGCAGAAAGTGTGGAGCACAAAGAATTGAATTTGTACATTGATCAGAGAGGTATTTTACTTAAATAGATCTAAAAATCTGTAATTCAAAGTTGCATTAGAAATAGGTCATAGTGTTTCAGTTTAACCATTGAAGCATCAAGTCTCTTAACAGAGCAAGACTTAATAGTCTTCTATATATTGAGGTACATCACAAGGAGTGCCAAAAAGGTTGATTCATGAAAGTAGCATTGGATTTTCCCGATACCTATTGACAGTCTTAGAAGGAGGCTGATTCAAGGATGGTAGCAATAGATGCCCGATACTAAGTGACAACCTCTATGTATAAAATCCTCTAACAAGGTCACACTTAATAGTGTGTTTGTAACCTTTATTAGGGTTGGCTCCTAACAGGGCTCACTTCAAAAGAGTGAAAATTTGGGGTACGGGTCCCAGTGGTTTTTCCCTTAGCAGGGTTTCCACATTACAAATTCATGTGTTATGTGTGAATGATTCATTTATTTATTGTTTTGTATCTGACATAGTTAACACTGGGTTGATCGGTATACTCTGCTTATTTAATGAGTTTTGGTAAATAGTTATACTGCTTATTGGTAATCAAGGAGAGTAAGAACTACCAAGGAAATATGATAGAAAGGTATTCATTATAAGTACTTCATGGCATGCATCTTGTAGGGACTTAATAATCTGAGGTTTATTTGTTTGGTGGTTAATGTTTGAAGGATAAATTTTTGAGGCCACTGATTCACCCCCCCTCTCAGTTATTACTAACAACTTTTCCATTTTCCTTCCAATATTTATTTCCTATAGCAATAGACTAGCTTTCCTTTTCAAGCAATTTGTATCCTGCAACCATAGCATGGTCTGAGTAAAATCCTTGGTCCATATATCTTGCTGACCCGTTTCAAGTACTAAGTCCTTGGGTTGATAAATTAAATGATTTTTTGTAAGGAGGATAGCTGCTCATTAGGATGTCCATTCCCTGAGTCTTGGTAAAAGCCCAGTTTTTGATTTCTTTAATAGAACAAATCAGTTGTCAAGGCTCATATTCATTTTTTTAGTTAGTTCCTTCTTATTTGCAAATGACGCCCTTAACTTGTCTTTTAGGTCATGGATTTGTTCACTAGAATCTTCTAGGGCTTCCTCTAACTCTTTCTAATGCCTATAACTTTTGATTATCAGAGATCTACTCCAAAGCTGATAAACTTTTCTGTAGAGAATCGAAGAGCTCTGATACCAATTGTTAGATATATTTAGGTAAGGGACTGAGTCAGGGGGATGGTTGAATCATTACCTCCAAATAATTCACACTTTAATCCTGTCAATATCAAACTTATTCTTTTAGGTTTACTTGTACCGATATCTATAATGTCTTTTACCGATAATAGTTATACTAAATAACTGATAACTAATAGTTTTCAATTCAACAAATAAATATCTCATAAACATTCAAACACTTGACACAATAATTTGGTAATGTAGAAAACCCTTGGTAAGAGGGAAAACCTTCATTACGGATGGAACCCAGAACTTATCGTTGCAATAATAGGGTGCCCGGTAAGGAGCTTACAAATGTGTGATCTTCCAAATGATTTTACCATGTTAGGAGTAACTAATACCCTATTAGGAGTATTGAAACTCATGTCAAAGAATACTCTGTAAAGAGATTTTATCTCACTTATACAATGTTCACCCTATTAAAGGACTTCCAATAACTTCCAAAATAGAACTTCTAGGTCTTGTTAAAGACTACTTGTTTAAAGGAGTTAGCAATCTTGTTGTTAAAGTGTTAGGAATAAATCAAAAAGAAATTTTACTTGTGAGTGCTTTCTCTTAAAGCTTGTTAGATCTCGTTCTGCCCCATTCTTT
This sequence comes from Thuja plicata, assembly GCA_018584345.1. Taxonomy (NCBI): domain Eukaryota; kingdom Viridiplantae; phylum Streptophyta; class Pinopsida; order Cupressales; family Cupressaceae; genus Thuja; species Thuja plicata. The sequence continues at coordinate 649,295 of MU224676.1, read as the reverse complement.
CCTCTTCTCTACTATTTTTCTCTATCTCTATGCTTTTTTTCATACATTCATCCGCTCATTATTTTTTCATCATATGTATATCATTTTTTGTCTCTTCCTTTGATCTCCTTTTAAAGTAATGTCTGACCTAATGTCATCCATGATTGATGTGTCCTGATTAGGTTTCCTCAATTCTTGCATAGATTGTTTGATAATACAATGTTATTCCTGATAACATTATTATCATTTCCTTCTTGCTGATAAAACTTTCCAATAGCTTTTCCAATAATCTTAACCTTGTTCTGATATCCTTTAGCTTTCTGATAGTACTCTTCACTTAATGTTTATTTCCAACAATCACAATTTTATCAAAAATCACTCATTAGCTTATAGAGGATTTTGTCAAGTAACACTTAATTGTTGTTGGCTGACTTGGTGGTGTATCATGTTCCGAATGATCATGACATGATTTATGAAGCAATAACATGGTCAACGATGTTGTTATGGATCATTGCTATGTCTTATCCCACATTCAATGGAATGCATATTGAATTGAGTTGTATTGAATCAATATTTTGTAATTAGGTTCTTAGCCATCCTAGTTGTGATAAAATTGCATAATATATGTAAATATGTAATCATTTGTTATTTTGAATGTGGAAGAGTGTGTGTGTGGTATGAGAAAAGAGGTATGAGTGGAATTTTCAATTGAGGTAGATAATTGATGTACTTTATTGGATTTTTTTTTGCATATGAGAGATGTTGTTTGTCAATTCACTAGTGACGAACTATTGTCCACTATGATTTGTAATAAAATATTTGTATAAGGCAGTGAGCCTTCATTTGGGTTGAATCCCTTGTTGTATTTGAGTACTGAGCTCTAGGTAGTGTTTCTGAATGCATGTGCATTCCCCTTTGTAATACTCCTAATAGGGTATAGTGATTTTAACATAGTACATTCTTCTTATGGGTTTGATCCCCACTGTGGTTTTTCCCTAACCGGGTTTTTACATCAAAATTTTTGGTGTTGTGTGTTGATTAATGTGTTATGATATTGCATTCATGTTTATCATTTAGATCTTAGATTAAGTTTGTATTTTGGTTAAAGGTTTGGAGTGTTGTGATACACTAGATTCACTCCCACCCCTCTCAATTGTGTATGTTTCCTTAATTGTAAGACTCCAAACAACCAAAAAAATCCCCCTGAGTAGATACTCCAATAATACTTATGTTTTCTTCTTTCTCTCCCCATTTTTTCCTCAATTGAAAAGGGCCAAAAAATAGAACTCAGAAAATTCAAAAAAATACAACACTCTACATAGTAAAAATCTTTTTTACCTTTCTTTGATAATCAGACACACCTTCTTCCCTTGATAACAACAACATTTATCTGAACACATAGACTATCATGCACCTCTAGAATGTCAAAAGATGAAACATAGTCTAATGTTTAAAACTATTGTTCATAGATCTTTGCATCAACAAGGATACCAGATACATACTCTAACTAAACCTTAACCAAGTCCTTTACGAGACATAATGTCTTCACAAGACCTTCTCTTTGTCTGTACAACTACAACATTTTTTCTTGTAATTACCTAACTCTTATCCTCTTTTTTCCTTCTCTGTCTCTGAAATAGTCATATGTATTTCCTAACTCATTCAATTTGATCTCAATAGATTCAATTCTTCCTCTAAAATTGTCAACACTAGCAGGCCACCAAATACAATACCTGTACATATTAGAAATTTCCTTTATACACTCCTTTCTCTTACTAACTAATCTAGATAACTTTTGTTTCACATCTGTACACTTCTTATCAATATATTCCCTAAAATTTCTGCAATGATCTCCACTCTGCAATAATATGCTCTCAAAAATATTGATCAAATCAACTGGTATCACACAAAACAAACTAGAAACAAAGATCTTCTTACTGATCATGTGATCAGTCAATAATTCTTATATCTTTGTCTTGTTCATCGAAGAACAACATGTCCTTAATTCACCAACTCTCCCAAACTAATTACTTCTAACCATAATTGAACCACATCAGAATCCAAAGAATCAGATTCTAATTGAGAAATTGTAAATTTTTCTACTTCTTTCTTTTCTTATAATTCCTTCTTAGCCTCATCCCTTTCTTCATCACTCTCTAAAAGGGTAACAATCTCTTTTCCTTTCTTACTAATTTTTATCCTCTTAGGTTCTAGAAGGGAACCATTAATAACAATATTCAAATCCTTCTAACTGAAGGAGGAACCCTCCTAAACATGACTTATAGTCATAGAACTAGAAACCACCAAATTAGAACCAATATTCAGCTTCAATTATGTAAATATGTCTTACAAGCATTTTATTTGTTTTCTTGAAACCCTAGATATCTTCAAATTTTTTTACTCACTGGGATGTCTGTCCTCCATACTATACTTTGTCTACCAGGTAGAGATAACATAAAAATAAAACATTAAACATACAACCAGAGATCCAAGGTGAAACCCATAACTCTCTTATACTGATATCTTGATATTCTCAAGTAAATTATCCAATCATATCTTGCACAAATCAAATTGAAAATTCTCCCTAAGCATTTTATAATAAATTTGAACCACCACAACCTAAGTGGCACAATCATGATTTCAATAGCGAGTTTTATATGAAATGACATAGGCAACATACCTCACCACTAGATCTTTAAGGGTATTTATTAGAAGTGTGCATTGATCAAAACTAATACTAGTTAACTCCTTTACTTCCTTGTAACTAATCTACATCTTATTTCATAGCTAAAAAATATTGCACAATCCTCTGATGTCTTCAATTACCTCTCTTTTTTTACTTCATATGACTTATCCAACACTAGGTTTCCATCTTGAAACTGACTCAATAAGAACGTGATGAATTCCTTTTCATCGCACTAGGGGAATTCTCCTCATATATCTAAACCAAGATTTTATATTCTCTACATTTCATGTACAAATAATCCAACCTCTAACTATGTGGTCCTTCCATGATCAAATTCCTATATTTTATCTTTCTTTAACATCATTAACGCAGTCACACCAATACCAAAATTGACCAATTAGGACTCCATCTTCAAAAAAATCCAATTTTTTTCAAGCTTTCTTAAGATTTTCTAAAATCACTAAATTTTCTTCTTGCAATAGTGTTAAATGATTTTAAAATTTCTCCTTTATAACCAAAATCCAACATATTCGAGACAAGTTAGTTGCAACCGGTATTGCCTTAGAGCAGGAGAAGTGACTGATATAAAATTTTAATACTCTCATTGAGCCAAATAATTTGACTTAGTTACCAAAAGAGATGATACCGCAATCCGATACCATAGGGGTCTCTTCACTATAAAAAAATATTTTTTCTTCCATTTTATGGTAGTCTTCTAAGATTCACTTCAAATCGCAATATTGTTACCACCTATATTATTTACTAGAGAACCACCAGATTTGCATGTGTTAACATAATGACCAATCTCACCGCATTTGAAACATTTAATGTTCCTCTAACCTGATCTGACTATCTAAAACTTAGATATGCATTGATTAGCCTTATGACCATAATTGTGACATGCATAATAGTTTCCATGAAATTTATTGTTCATTCAACTTTTCTTCACCGAATTAGAGACTTGACTTTTGCATTGACTTTCTTTATGACCAAACTTATGAAAATTAAAGCATTCAAACTTATGATCTTTCCTCATCTTAATTTTAATTATCTTAGACCAAAATTATTGCATATGTAACAATAACCATTAAAATATAGGTACTTTTGAGCATTGGGTTGACTTGGAAGAGACCTTATTTTAGATGTATTTAGAACTTTGACCTTTCTTTCTATCTCATATTTTTCTTCAGCTTAAATTTACTTCTCCTATGTTTTATCTTCAAATCTTAACATTCATCGGTAAAAAATAATCCTTCCTTATCCCTATGATTCTTTTGTGGGGCTAATAATTGGTCCAAAATAGTACTTCTCTCACACATCTTAGTTTTAGATCTCAATAACCATAATTCCTGAATCAAATTTTCATTTTATTTTGACTTCATCATGATGATATATTTGAGATTCTCTTTAGATTTATTGCATTCCTCTATGGTGAGCTTCAAACCCTCTTCCGTCCTCTTCCAAACTTCCATTTGTTTTCCCATGTTTGATAAATTCCTTAGTATTTTTATTATCACTCAAAATATTTTCTAAATATATCACCTTTTCTTTTGATTCTTTTAATTTCAAACTGACTTCCTTGATCCTTTCTTTAAACTTATGTATCTTCTCCCTTATCTTTGAGATACATGAATTTTGTTCTTTAAAGTTTTCTTTCAACTCCTTATTCTCCGATTCAGTGCCCTCAATATCTCTCATCATGATCTTCCAATCCCCATTAAAATAGTATCCTTATTCTATTTGTTTAACCACCCTAGATCTCCCTCAGTTATTGCTCTATCTACAAGGGACCAAGCTCTTATATCAATATTTGAATATGAAGAATAAATGAGAAGGGGGAGCCACTAAGTTTTTCACAAGCACTTATTAAAACTTTTAGTGAACCAGTAAGCACTTAAACCTTTTAGAAACTTATAATAGATATAAATATGAAATCACAAACCTATCAATGGAATGAACACCAAAATTTATATGGAAACGCAAACTGGGAAAAACCATAGAGAAGCTAATTCTAATAAAATGAAGACCGATTAAGGTAACACTAGTTAATTTGATTTTTACAAGTGGCTCATTGTCAATTTTCTCACTATGGGTTGGCTCACTTTTGGTCAGGATCACTACCCTTACACAAAAATGTATTACTACATTTTTACCTACAAAATGTGAACTTTTAGAATTGCATCTATTTATGCATGAAATAGTTCCAGTTGAAAGAACAATAATCACCAACACCAAAATTATGATATAGATCTTCGGCCAACAACTATCAAAACCTTTACAATATAGTATTTAATACCTTCTCTTTATACCACAAATATTCCTCACTTAACTTTCTTTAGCTTACACATGGCTGCCAGATATACTCTGAAACAGTCTCACACTATATCACCTTCACATCATTGTTTCATATACACACCATACTATTCCACATCACACACCCTATATATATCCGAATGGGTAGCCACATATGTTAGCCAAGACACAAAATATGTCAGCCACAAAACATAAGAAATTACATTTATATTTAACACACTAACACTAATCCTAAATCTGGGACATACATAGGAATCTTTATAATACACTAGCACATGACCTAAATATAGGTAACTCTTAAGATATACACACTTCATATCACATTCACCATAAAGATAAATAATATTTGGGACCATCGGAACACAACAACCAAGAACAAGTCCTGGACAACAATTTTTTTGAACTAACTGATAGAAAAGAACCAATAAAACTTATGTAGAATAAGATATGATCACTATACCAAGAATTGTGAAGAATTACATGAATTTCAAGGAAGAAGGAACACCTAGAAGAACTCTTTAATAATAGGAGTCAACAAGATACTGACATAAAATCCAACGACAAAAATAATGCTAATGTACTAGAAGATATATTCTATTTGTAGGAACAAGTAAACACAACACCATATACAAAAAATATATGTAGAATCTATGTTCTATATATATAATTGAAATGTGTTACCTCACCAAAAGGCATCAAGTATCCAACTGATATTGCTAACAACCAACCAATACCACCAATTAACTGGTATGGAGGTTTTGATATCAATGAGAAAAATGCACGAAACATCTCAATATGTCTAACAATACTAACATAAATGATAATTTGGGCAATATTAGAATATCACTAAGGTTGTCAATAATTTTTTGTATGATTCTGGGGAGTAATGAATTCATAATAATGATATTATTAATAGAAGAGTACCTCGCTCATAAATGTGATAAAATCAATAACATTATACTTCTTATGTGTCGTATAAAACCAGTACTTTCTTTGTGTGTCCATGGGATGATGTGATAAAAAATTCAACCATGGAATTATAAATGTATCCAGGTATGGGAGAACTATACCACTTATGTTTTTCCCCTTGTTTGTCTCCCTAGTGAATGCCAATCTATTGGTTGTTGATACTTCAATATGTGAAGAGGTGGTAATATTACAAATTTCTTGGGTAGGATGGATAACACACACATAAAGGTGGCATGAAGAGAATTTATCTTTTAATATTCAAGGAAGGAAGTAATAAATACTTTCCCTTATGTTGGACCAATTCATGTGGTTCATGTATGATTATCCATATCCTAATAATTCGTGAATAGAATAAATCTCTGATGGCTGGGAAGTCATGTATTTTTATTGTGTTCCTTCGTGATATAGTGTGATTTGGTGATGTGGTCCCCTCCTTCCTTGTTGGGTGACTAGTTCTGATCATATTGTATTGTAATGTGTAATTTATGATGATTTCTTTTATCATTCTCATGTGACCCAACAAATTCTTAATATTTGTCTATAATGGTTTAGCCACTAGTTGTGAATCTTTTTCATACATATTTTTGCATTTATATTTGATTTAGTTTTTCATGTTGCATAAATTTATCTTTTCCTTATTGTTAAAATTGATAATTACTTCCTTAGATATATCTCTTTTATTTATGTATTTTTTTCGCTAGAACATTTCTTTCCTTGGTGTTTTCAAATGTTGGTCTTGTATTGTGAGTTTTAGGCCAGGGAGCATGGATTTTGGACCTTAGTTCTAGATGAGATATGAATACTATACCTTGGAGTGCTAAAACATGTCCTAGAGACATGGTCATTCCCGAGCCATGTGATTTTTGATTCCATTAATGTGGTCTGGCATGTTGTATAGATATATGTATATCATGTTTATGTTCGTTATTGCATACTTGGGATAGAGTGGACTATCATGTTTTGTTAATATTGATATCACCATGTTTAATGAGTTTTTTTTTCTATTTATTGAAATTATATAGAAATGGGAATTCTGTTGAACATCCGATATACTAAGAGGGGGGTGAAGTGAATCAGTATACCCTTGAAATTTTTTAATTATGTAAGTAGTTGTCCACATAACATATTTCACACTATGTAGAAAACGAGAGAGCAAAAAGTAAATAAAACAGCAACACATAACAACAACAACAACAACACAGAACTCTTATTTTTGAGCCAATTTAGGTTCATTTTTTGGTCATTTCCCTTATCACCATATATCTATTTTACTCTTTTAGGTATACTACTAATTATTTCAAAATATTTTTTAGGACAATTTCATTCTGATGATGGATCATGGAGTAAGGTCTAAAAGATTGATGCTAATTTTTTTAATTAAAATGTAGAAATATATGCATGTTCTTAATGGTAACTTATTACAATAAAGTTAACCCATATCAAATAAATTAAATGCTCTATAAAATTAATATTTATAATGTATTCATTCATAGATTTTTTTTCTCTTAAAACAATCTTTAAATTGTTACAAAGCTTTCTTTTACTATAAATGTTTTTTGTATTTTTTAGAGTAAATATTTGGAATATCAAAAGTGACATTACATGTATGACCACAACATATATATCTATACCTATTGAATTATTTTTATTAGTAAGAAGTTGAACTTATTTCATCTATTTTATTTCAATGACAAAAATATAACACATTCTCAATTGACTTAAATTTTGTGTGTGTACATGCATGTGCATAGTTAGACATAACCATGCATGCTCACATAGGTATGTATGCATTAACACACACACACACACACACACACACACACACACAAAGAGAGAGAGAGAGAGAGAGAGAGAGAGAGAGAGAGAGAGAGAGAGAGAGAGAGAGAGAGAGAGAGAGAGAGAGAGAGAGAGAGAGAGAGA
>MU224676.1:547250-615485 GCA_018584345.1 Thuja plicata | reverse complement strand
GGAACTCAGAAAAGTTACAAGGACAGCAAGAACAAAAGGAAGAAGAACCGACCCTTGCAATTGCAACTTTTCTACTATATATAGGGCTATGACCATCTTGGAATCCCTTAGGATGCAACAAGCTTCATATGGTCATGGAAAACCCTAACCCTAAAATCACAAGAGAGAGGAAAAGAGAGAGAAGAGGCGGTGGAGAATGACCGAGTCAAACAAATATTCATAGATATTTTCCTGGTCTTCTTGATCTGGCAATTGGAAATCAGATTTGGTAGATGGTGGATAGTAGCCTTTATGTTCACTCTGAATAGTCATGCACACCTTTTCACCTATACTTCTCTGTAATAACTTCCCCTCTTGTCTGTGAACAGTGCATAGCCAAGTGCTCTCCTTGTCATCACCCAAGACTTCCTTTCTAAGCTTCCTGGCACTTCTGGAAACTCAGTCATAACTTTGCTCTGTTCTGAAACACACTGAACCTCCTCTTCTTCACTGACATTGAAAAAAATCTATTCAAATATCAAAAAAATGCTCTGTGTATGATTTCTTGTGACTAGAAACCCTCTGATCAATGCTGGAACACAAGCAAACAGGAACCATGGCTGTCGAGCGTTTCACAGTGTCAAACTTGCCGCCATATTTCAAATTCAAAGTCAAGCGACAACGCGACTGACCGTTAGTCTCTATGTCACGAGCATTAGACGTTGACCCTGGTTAAATCTCATGACCTGGCAACAAAGCAATTTTTCCCTTGGTAAACCCGAGTCCAGATCCGGCGACATCCCGACTGTGTGAAATCAAAGTCGCGAGGAGATCAGCTTAACTCATCATTCTTCTAGCGACCCAGCACTTAACTGCCTCTCATGACCGCCATGGCTAGTCTCCTTGTCACCAGATGCTATCTCTTCGTCTCGAGACCACGCGAAAAATCCTAGTCGCCAAGTCAGGAGAACCAAGCACTGAGCCCTTTGACTTTTCAAAATAGTTTACATGTGTCCCTTAACCCTTTCTAGCGACATCATGACTACTCTTATCGCTAAGTCGGGAGTACTTTTCTCATAGGGCACTTTGATCACCAGACTACGTGACCACTGTAGGATCCTCTGAGCTCTGCATCGGACGGCTGGCGTTTAATCGCTGAATAAAAGACTATGCCCTTAAATTGTTCCGCGATCCCACGACTGAAGGCAAAGGACACTTAGTCTCGAAGTCGCGTGATCCATCTCCTCCATTTGGCGATTACCCGACTGAGGGTTCAGCATCCACTTGCCATATGCCACCTGTCACACGGCCATTGGTTCATCTGTTGCACACTGGGGAGCCGAGTCATCACTTCGTTTCCGCGACAAGGCGACCCAAGGTAAATCATGAAGTTGGAAGATATTTCATTAACTGTTGAATTCTTCTCGCAATCTAGCGACTGAGTGGTAGGCCCCCACTTTGTAAGATATCATCCTACAACATCCCGACTGAGGACTAATCGCGAAGTCTGAGAACCAAGACAGAATATTCCTTATGGTTCAGAGACTACGCGACAAAGTGAAAAGCGAAGTTGGGAAAGAAAAGAGAATATTCGCCCAGGCTCTTGCGATTACCTGACTGACTGAGAGGGTCCCACTCTTCATGTGACTTAAGACATGGATCTGGCGACCTCGCGACCAAAGAACAAATGCCAAGTCGGGAGACACAGAGGGAATATTCCATTTTATCACGAGACCACACGACAAGAGGAAACGCAAAGTCGGAGGAAGAAAAGGAATATTCACTGAGGCTCAAGTGATCACACGACAAGGAAAACAAGCACATGCTCTTAGTGACTTGAAAAGTAACTTCAAAATATAAGAGCCAAGGCCTAGGGTTTGTTTCATCGTTCAAACATAAGAAACTTAGGGGCTTGAGGGTTTTAAGGGTTCTGAGGGTTTAGAGCAAGGGTTTGAGCTGAAGACCTGAAAAACATGACAGAGGATGCCAGACAGGGCAGACTAGGCCAAATTGTACAGGAATGAGAAATTTGGGCAACAGTAACATCTGTCAGAGGAATGACAGGTAGGCCTTGATCTTTAGAAAAGGAGAAAAAATATTGAGCCATTATCATAGCACAATCCAGTCTCTTAAATATGCGGTCAGAGCCAGCTCTAAAATTGGACCAAGTATGCCAGACCCCACCTTGTTGGTAGCGGTTAGCATTGGGATCAAAAAGGCCCAATTTATTGCGCATGTGATACCAGGCTTCTCTCTCCCCAGCTGTCTAGAGAAAAGGAAAAGTTCCTTCCTTGTCAGAGGCCAACTCAACCATGTTAAAGTACCCACACATAACCCAAGTAGCTGGAGGCAAGTTGTCTGCCTGCCAAACCCATAATTGAGATCTTTTGACAGCATCATTGGGGGTGTAAACATTAATTACACCAAAAGAATGATTATGCAGAGATAGAAAAATCCAGGTTGCACATTGCATCGGCTCAGACACATGCGCAATAACATAAGAATGAAGGTGAGGTGACAGAATAGTAATGACACCGCCTTTGCCAGCTTCGTGCTGAGAAGAAAAGACAATGTCATCCGGCAATATGACACGACAGGCAGAGTTGAGCAAAAACCCAGAAATTTTAACTTCTTGTAAACAAAGTACATCTAGATTTTGAAGTCTGCAATGAGTATCAAAAACATAGTACTTTCTAGAGAGGTCAGTTAGACCTCGCACATTCTAGGACAAAAAAATCATAAAAACTCTTGCATGGCTTCCTCGTCCCCAAGAGATGAGAAGCTATTCCGCAAGTAGGCTAGAACAGAACCAAAGCTGGGGAGAAATTCTCCAGATAAGGTGAACCGCCTTTTATCTGGGTCATCCGTGTGACCATCAGGACTATGAGACCTATGCATAGCCCTGGAAGTAGGAAAAGAAGTCGTTGGTGGTGCCAGCACCACTTTTGGAGTGGATGGCATTGCAGCTGAACTCTTCCCCTGTGAAACAGGGTTTGAAACAAAGGGCACCACTGGTGGCGCATCAACTGGCAGAGAATGACAACAACACAGAAGCAGAGGCTGGTGGCATCTTAGGGCTTGAGGCATTCTGACCTTTACACGTAACTGTAGTCCATTCTTCTTTTTTTCTAGCATCGGTGGCTTTGACCGGCGCATCTTTAGGCGCAGGTTTCACCCAAGGGGTAGCCAGCGGGAAATCTTTGATCTTGTGCTCTACCGATTGACACCGATAACAGGTGTTGGGTAGATTCAAATAAAGAACCTTTTGAGAGATGGTGAGATCACCAATCTGAATTTCAACAGTGTCCTTGAGGTCCCTAGAAAGGTCGACCTCAACACAGACCTGCTTCTGGGGACGGGCATTGAAAAATTTGTCATGCTCCATGACAATGACTTTGCCGAGGGTTATAGCAAAAGACTCAATAAATGGCCAGCATGGAAAAGGGAGGCCAGGGAAGTCGACCTAAACTGGAACCCTAAGTTTTTTGTCATCTGAGACAGTAAAGTCTCGAGACCATTTCTAAAAAACTAACAAGGAGGACCTAACAGTCTAGGGTCCACGGTTAAAAACCGCTTCAGCTTGAGAAGGGTTAGAAAACTGGAAAAGGAAAAAACCTTTGGTAAGGTTTTGCACACCATCAAGACGGACCCCATGCGAGGTCCAGCTCTTGTTGACCCCATCCTTAAGGATACTTTCAGGAGGAGTACGACCCACAAAATATCCAATCAACGTATGCTTTTCTAACCATTCACAAGAAGAATCAAATTCCTATGGATTAAGAACAATATCAGGGTTACCTCGTGAAAGACCTTCGAGACGAACTTGTGGGGATGTTTGTTTAGAGGAGGCACCATGGCTGTCTGAAGCTTCAACTCGCGCACCAGTAGAAACTGCTAGGCCGAAGTTGGCTGGAGCCATATTAAAAGCTAACCCTAATGCAAAAAAGATCCCGCAGTAAATGCAGTGTGACAGATGGATGACCCAGAGCAGAAACACAGACAGGACGCCATATGCATGAAAACCTAGCAGAGCAAAAACTCCCAAGTCGAGTCAAAATGTACTCATTAAATTACTTTTTCAATAGTTGGACTATTGAAATAAGATGAATTTAACTTTAATATTTCCTTTTGCCCAGATTTTTTCTCATCTTGACATTTGTCACTTAGGCTTAATGGCTTAGTGGTTAGATGTTGAGCATCTTCCCTTTAATCCTTTAAGTCAGCCATTAGATCCTCTTAAACTTGCACACCTTTTAACCATTTTCATTTTGTGATGAATTTGTTTAAATATTTCATTTTAATCCCCTTTTTCCCTAGAATGCACCATCTTGCGACACTTGTCACTTAGGCTTAATGGCTTAAAGGTTAGATGGTGAGCATATTCCCTTTAACCTATTAAGTCAACCCTTGAATCTTTTTGAACTTGCACACTTGTTAACCCTTTTTTTGAAATGAATTTAAATTAAAAAATAATTCAAATCTGCACATCTCACCAGATTGCGCCAAGTGTCACCCTCTGATTGGTCCCTAGGTCCACTAGTCGCTAGATGTCAATCTATGATTGGTGCCTCTAAATTGCACTAGATTTGTGCCACTTGGCACTTGATCAGTGCCACATGGCATCCTCTGATTGGTTGACCAGTCCACTGGGCGCCACTTGTCACTTGTGCCATGTGGACCAATGGCTTAATGGCTTATCCTTATCTTCCCTGCAACTTTCTATTCTATCCATTAAGTCATTCATCGATCTTGATCGTCGGATCAGGATCTGTGCCCAATCTACAAGCCTCTTCTAACTCACTTGCCACATCATCACTGTGGGCCCCACCAAAATTTGGGTGTCTTTTCCTCAGGCACACTTCCCAATGCATCTACCACCTATGCGTGCATAGCTTTCTTTTCATTTTCATAATACATGGTGAGTTATTTTGGTTATAAACACTTTGAATGACCTTTGTGGGATGCATGTGGGATAATTGTTTTAGAATTTCAAAGCTTTTACCTTTCTCCTGCGCCAAAATTAGAGGGCCCACAAATACATTTACCTTTCTAGCCAAGGGCCCACCAATAGTCTCTTGACTCTTTACTTCAAATAAATAACTAAGTAGTTTATTATATTAACAACTCATAAGTCTATTGACCGCTGCATGTGGGATAATCTAATCTTTCATTCTTCAAGTTCTTCGCATGTCTGTGCATGGAGTATCTGTTGTTAAATGAGTGCTTTGAATCACCCATTCATCATGATCTTTTACGTGGAGCTCCACCCTACAATCCATGCACTGGATTTCTTTATGTTTGGCGTGGCAGCATTGTGGCAATAGTTGTGGAGTTGGCTTTGGCTCTGCCGATTGCTTTTTTGAATGGTTTCCGAAAGTCCTTTTCCTCATTTTTAACGCACCACTTCCCCCAAATGCCTAGCATAGACCAAAATATTTACACCTGTTAGTGGCATTTTGAAATGTTTCACCTCATACCAAATACATTGCACTGAATTTTGGCTTTGTCTCTTTAAAACACTAACGCTTCTAGCATGCTCTGCGTAGACTTGGTGTGCTCCATACCTACCTTTAAAACATGTGAAATGTCTTTGCATTGCATAGACTTGGTTTATGGTGTTTCACCTGTCATTTGCATTATCCATTAAACAAAAATGTAGCACCTACTCTTCTAAAAGGACACATGGCAACTGCATTTTCTTGTGTGTTAAAACTCCTTCATTCCTTCATAGACTCCATGCCAAACATTCCATCCTCCATGCTGTTGTGCAGCCACTCCATAATTCGCTAAAATTCCTTTGCATTATATGCAATCCACCTTGCATTTGCGCACAAGGAACATGTTATAAAACTTGGCACTTAACCTTTCTTCATGCGCTAGCTGCCATTACATTTTCTTAAGTTTTGATTCCTTCAATGCATGGGGTCTTCTTCTATGCAGCTACCTTTTGTTGCATGCTAGGCTGCCTCTCTGACATACTGCACAAAATCTGGAGTATTTGGCACATCAAGGCATTTAGAATTTCATTTTTGAGATAGTCAATTCTCTTCCTGCGTGGTATGTAGGACCATTATACTTTATTATTGCATTTGTGAGATGGTGGTTGACTGTTCAAAGATCTATACCTGACATTTGTATTTTGCATGAAAGTTTCCAAAGCTTTTCAAACATATATATCTTGCAGTCCATACGCAGGATCCTTCACATTAAAATTGCGGTATGACTTTGAAGATTCAAAATGTTTCCCCACCGAATCTCATGCTATTTCCTCTTCTTCATTATTGGGAGGCCATGTGTCTTTGGAGTATTTTTTAATATCTCAAATTCTTAGTCATTGCACTTGCAAAGGCTTTAAAACATTTAAATTTCTTTTCGTCTTGGTTAGCAATCATGTGCTACCTATTTCTTCCAAGTTTCTACATAGCCTTTGATAGTTCTAACCACCACTTTTCAATGCATCTTCATCATAATGGATAAACCCATTTGTTAATGTCTCTTAGTTTCAACCAAATTGGTGGCCATTAAAAGTAGCCGTTTACCTTTCTACAAATTGATCTCACTCACAGGCAAATGACCTCTGGAGTTGGCCTTAAAAACTGACTGAAACAAGTAACCAGAACGTGGTGTTGGACACACACATTCTATGGTTGATGTTTTTCCATATTGCAAAGTAACATCTTCCAAAACCAAAAAGGTCCAAAGGTTTGAAACACCCAAGTCACCTATTCAGAACAATTCTGCAAATCACCCTATCAAATAACAGTGAAACACATCCGGTTTTGACTTTGAAAGGAAGTCAAATGACCTCCTAAAGATTTGAGCTTCTGGATATTGGGAAAATGTGATATGGAGAGCATGAATCCAGAAGGAAAACTCATGATGATCAACCGGTCACATTTGGCAGACCTTTGAAAGTAGCCACTTGGAATTACAAAAAATGACATGAGAAATAACAATTTCTGCAAATGGAAAGAATCTTGAAAAGTGTGCAAACAAAACCCTCAGGACCTAGAACCTTGCAAACTTAAGGTAAATTTGGTCTAAAATATAGGGGTACCAATTTATTGATATCAAAAATCATGGAATTCAAGATATAACTTCACAAACAGGGCCTTCGACCAAACTATGCAACTGATCTGCATCAAATTGTTACAAACTGCATATGGAATCGGATTGGCAAACTGGACAAACAGATTCATCATGCCCTGAAAATCTTCATGGTAGCACATTTGCATGCCTACAATGTAGGGTAGCATTCAATTTTCCATTCCATTCAACTTGGTTTAAAATTTTAAGACCTCAAAGTAGGTCATTCAGAAATCTGCATTTGACAGTTTGGCACACTGATAGAAAATGCAAATGCGAAGGGCTTAGCAAACTGACCAAATAGAATTGTCGTAACATGAAGACGGAGACTCAAGAATTATTTGATTTTTTTAATGGAGTACAAAAGGATTTTTTTCAATTAGGTCACAAGGTCAAAATTCACAATTGGTCAAACAAGGCTACAAAGAATTCTGGGCAGAACAAAGAAACAAGATATCTCTGGAAGACCAACTTTGAGGGATCAGAAAACCTATTAAATAGACTCAAAACAAAATGGGATTTGAAATATAGGATCTCTAATATGCATGCTCAACATTCCTCAAATTGGTGGGTTATGAAACTCAACAAGACACAAGATATTCAAAGGAGAACTAGGTCTGTTACAACAAATTGACACGGGCAGAAATGCAGAATTTGACAAGTGCTCAAAACAAGACATCACTAAATGACTCAAAACTTGAATCTGATGATCTGGGATGTCTTCTTATGCCTAAAAAATAGTGATGAACACCTGATATGCATGAAAAAATTTAGAATTGCATTTGGGCAAATAAGCTCAAAAAACACTTATAGGGGGTCAAAATGCAAAGCACTAGTAAAACACTCAAACATGCTTCTATTTTTGAGTACCAACACAATGCAAATCCTATCTTTTATTCTGATCTTTCTTCAAAAGATCACTAAAAATACCTATCGTGACTAACCACTTGCCAACTCATAGAGAAATGATCTATCTCATTAATATAGAACCAACATAGCATGGGTAGAAACATCCTAAAATAGAAAATGAGATCATAGATCCATAAACAACCATGGTGCATTGAAAGTTCTCAAACCCACAAAGGACATCCCTAGCCACTAGATGACACCATTAATACTGATCATGATCCAAGAAGACCTCGAGCCACTCCCCTGCAAGTCTGAGAACATGCCACCATACAAAAATGCACGAATAGCTTTAAAATTTTAAAATATTTCATACATCGGTTACTTCTCTGGTGCCAAATACATTAACGACTAGGATTAAGACCTTTTTGCAACTTTAAAATAGAGTCATCGATGTACCTTTAGTAACACGGGCACTAAGTAAAAGAAAATTTATCACTGCTCGATCAAACTGTGTTCACAACCACGTGGCAACATCTCACTGGGGCTTAGAACCACATGTCTACTTTTTCTTGCACAGGCCCCACACTCTCACCTTGTCACTACTCTAGACACACATCATGCATTTTGTTACCGCATGATGCTTAACTTCCCTACATCTTTCCTTCATGTGGTAGCACATCACCATTGTATCTTGATCTGCCTTTATTGATCCTTTTCCATTTACCGCCATGCGTCATCATCTAATTCAATCCATCATTTCATCCCACCTAACCATCCTGCCAAATGTGCCACATGACTTCACCTTACTTGCTGGAACCTTCACTGTGTGTCCATCCTACCTGACCTGCCACCCGTCAAACCTGCCATATGTCACACCCGCGCTACTACATGATCTGACTAGGTCTGAGATGACTCAAATTGCCCTGTCATGCCTTGCTACCACCTATCATCTCCTCAAACATGTCACCTGGGCACAAGCCCACAAAATATCCTCCTTGTACACCAAGTGACCGCCACTAACCGCAACACTTCATGAACCGTCTGCCAAAAAGTAACTTGCCTTTTGACACTTAACTATTTAGTATCGGGATATAAAAACATTAAGTTGCATCGACACACAACAAATGTGGGATATATGACATGAAGCGTCAAAAGCACAAAACACACCAGCGAAGACATAGATACCTAAGTGTCTTCTTTGACCCCATAGAAGCGACCTAAAGGGAAAAAAAATGGCTACAAGAGTTCTCTACAACTCCCTCATGCAAAAAACTAACAGGAAACACTCCTCAACTTCTAAAAATCCACCATGGAAGCCATAGTTTCTTTAGCAGTCCTGACACTAGCTCTGATTGGGGATGTATGTCTCTCGTAGGCATAGCAAGGATGCATAAACTAAGGGATAAGCAGACCACCAAAAAAGGGAAGGGAAACCTAACCTAAAACAAAGAGCAAGAAACAACAGAAGGAAAACCTACTCATAAAAGCTACAGACACCCATTTACAACTAATGTTCATGGATTTGAAACTTTAAGAGAAGTAAAATTTCAAGAATTGTCCATGAACATGCAATTCCAAAACATTTCTAACCAAGTCCTTGAGAATATAAGAGTGTGAACCCCATTTACTGTCAATAACATATGGTCCAAGCCTAATAGGGTCAAATTTACCATGTTTACCTTTATCTTCAAATATGGCATTCCACATCAAGACCGAATCATTAGCTTCAAAGCTCTTGATAGTTGTTCCTTTGTCAAATAGATTTATATATTGCAACTATAAATGAACAGTTTTTTCATGTGCATCCCTCCTTGATTCATCTAGTTGTATCAAGTCATCCATCTCTTCATCATAAACATGGAAAAAATTGTACATCTGTAGTTTATTGTTTTGAGGAAACCTAGCATGAATTCTATACATCAAATCAAAGGGTGTATAACCAATTGCTTTCTTTACTGTTACTCTGTCATCCCATAGTGCTAAATGCAACTTTGAATCTCAAGCTTTCTTGGATCTTTTTCCAACATCCTATTAAGTATCTTGATCAAGGTTTTATTGCTCGGTTTATCCTATCCATTCCCTTGTGGGTGATATGGTGATGAGTAATAAATTTAGATCCCATACTGCTGGCAAAAAGAACTAAACTCTTCTGACTTGAAACACATTTCATTATCCACCACAATACTCTCTGGACATCCAAATCTAGTCAAGACATTTTGTAGCATGAAATCAATCACAAAATTACTAGTATCCCTTCTAGTGGGGATTGCCTCAACCCATTTAGTAAAGTAGTCAGTTGCTACTAGAATCCATGAATGGCCTCCACTTGACTTGTTTGCAATCTTACCAATAAAGTCCATTTCCCATTTCTGAAAAGGTGATTCAACTAAAACAGGCTTCAAAGGCAAACTTCCCCCAAACTAGAGCTTTCCTACAAATCTTTGGCATGTTAGAATAATCCCAAAGGATAACTGGGAGGGGGGGTGAATCAGTTGTCAGCTAATTTAATTCTTTTCTTTCATTAATTCCATAATACCATAAAGTAAATGCACATTCAGATAACACAATAGACAACACCACAATTTGGTTATGGGGAAACCAAATGGTAAAAACCCCAGTGGGAATTAGCACCCACAATGAATTATACTTGTTTATAATAATCCATGTTAGAAGATCTTGCAACCCTGTTAGGAGTTTTTCTTTATAATGCAATTAGTATAGTGACCTAGTTAAGGGTCTAACCCTGTTAAGGGTGAGGACTCATTGTCCAAAAGCTCACTGCTTCAATGGTGAGGGAAACAACCTTCTATAGAATAGATATGCACTATATCTGATGATGAGCTGTAGAGTAGACCTGCTATCTTGATCAGTTCCAATGTAATGTAATCTTCCACTACTTCATATAGATCCTTGATGAATGAAACACAATTGATATTCTGCTCTGTACTTTTTTTGTCTCTTTTCTTATCATTCACACTTAGCGTTCACAAATGAACTACTATAAGTATCTTCCTCAAAGTATAAGGTCATGAAGGCTATGGGAAATACTTCACAAACTTCCTTGTCATCTTAACTAAGCACGCAATCAGGATTAAGATTGCACAACACGAACTAAACAGATGCGATGCTTCACTAAGTTGGCTCCACCAGATTATCTCAAACAACACGATCCATATGAAACATGACAAGCACTTTTAACCAAACATGGTTAACTCATAACTAATAATGAATATAAACATGTGTTTCCTGAAGATAGGTGAAACTCAAGAACCAATGCTAATACGTCAGCTCTGTACAGATAAACTCCATAAACTATAACTGCCACTAACAGAATTACATAACTCAACTGAAATTTCATATCTAAGTCTGCATGTATGAATAGAGCATCCAAAGCATGTCTACAACATGAATATAACTGTGCAAGGATTAATAGAATCATTCTGATAAGTACATATAGAACACTGTTGTATATTATATGTTGTCATCAATGACAAACATACAATCAACTAGTTGCCAGAAGTAAATCTCCAACAATCTCCCCCTTTGAAATTGATAGAAACATATGATATTAAAAACATCTTCAGCACATGGTGTCCTCTTTCTTTTTACAATCTTCTCAATATACTCATCAAAGATTCCTCTACACTACTGCAACTCCTATGTATGTGTTTTTAAGTTACATGATTATATACTCCCGCAGAGTATATGCTCCCCCTTACTACATACTCCCCTTTGACATCAATGGCAAAGGGCATCATAAATAATTAGGCACAGGTACTACTCTAGAAAATAGAGTAGTCAACCATTCATCAGTCACCATGGACTGATGTACTTGCTACTTTATCTAATCAGACTCAGGAAAGGGAATTAATCCCAAATTCTCCCTAAGATAATCAAAAGTATCTTTTGATAAAGGCTTTGTTAAAATATCTGCTAACTGTTCTTTAGTGCTCACATAGTCCAATTTTACTTCTTTGTTTGCAACTTTTTCTCTAAGAAAATGGTATTTGATCTCAATGTGTTTTTTCTTTGTATGCATCACAGGGTTCTTGGACATGTTGATAGTGCTAGTGTTATCACAGTGAATAACAATAGGATAATCAACCCGAATACCAAAATCTTTAACCATCTGCTTGATCCAAACCATTGTTGAACAATTCAATGCTGCTGCAATCTATTCAGCTTCTTCTATTGACTGAGAGATACAATTATGCTTCTTTCTTATCCAAGAAACCAACCTATCTCCAAGAAATACTTCTCCTCCTAATGTACTCTTCCTGTCATCAATACAACCTACCCAATCTGCATTTGTATATACATGAAGTTGTACATTCTCTAATTTAGGATACCATAAACCATATTCTATAGCTCCCTTTAGATATCTGAATATTCTCTTTATTGCCATTAGGTGATTCTACTTGGGTTCAGCTGCAAATCTATCAACAATGCCAACTGCATTAGATATGTCTGGTCTAGATTGAGTAAGATATATAAGTTTTCCAATCATAGACTTGTACAATGTCTTGTCAACTATTGTGGAATCATCCTCTTTAGAAAGCTTGCTTCCTGTTATCATAAGAGTGCATACTGGCTTATAGTCTTCCATCTTGAAATTCTTTTATATTTCCTTCACATATTTGGACTGATTTATGAATATTCCTTTATCTGTATGTTTTACATTCAATCCCAAAAACTATTTTATAGGACCAATCATGCTCATTTAAAATTCATTCTACATTTCTTTTGCAAATTTTGCACTAAGCTTGTCATTACCTCCAAAGATAATGTCATCAAAAAATATGGCAACAAGTAATAATCCATCAGGTGTCTCTCTTATGAATAAGTTGCAATTTTCTGCTCCTTTCTTGAATCCAATCTTCGTAATATAACCATCTAGTCTCTCATACCAAGCTCTTGGTGCCTATTTAAGTCCATAGAGTACTTTCTTCAATCTGCATACCATGTCTGGCTTATCTGATAGATTAAATCCTTCAGGTTGTTCTATGTAGACTTCTTCCTTCGAGTCACCATTCAGAAAGGCTGATTTGACATCCATTTGGTATACTTTAAAGTTTTTTAATGTTGCATAGGCCAAGAATAACTTAATGGCTTCTAGTCTTCTCACAGGGTCAAATGTGTCAGTGTAATCTATTCCTTCCCTTTGTGCATATCCTTTACACACTATTCTTGCTTTGTTTCTGACCACTGTACCATCTTCATTCATCTTATTCCTGAATACCCACTTTGTTCCAATCACATTTTTGTCTCTAGGTCTAGGAACCAATTCCCATGTATCATTTTATTATTATTTTATCTAATTCTTCTTCCATTTCTTTCTGCCAATCAGAATCCTTGCAAGCATCTTCAACACTTAAACGTTCAATCTGTGAAAGTAAACATACCTCTTCATCCACTATTAAACATTTTTCTTTAGATCTAGTCAAAACACTACTGCTCTAATCTCCAATGATATCATCTTTTGAATGGTATCTAGATGTGAATTTTGGAACTTTTGGTGTGACATCATCATCTGTAATCTGTGATACTTCTTTGCTTGATTCAGGTTCATTACATGATACGTCAATGCAATCAAACATTTCTTCAATAACAGTGTCTTTACCGCTAGGCCTGGGTTCATCCTCAATCATAGGTGCATATTCATAGTACCTCTCTTAAACCATGAACTTCTCATCAATATTTACATGAGTACTTTCAATTATCTTCTTTAATCTCAAATTAAAACATCTGTATGCTTTTATTTTAGTAGAGTAACCAAGGAAAATACCTTCATCGCTTCTAACATCAAACTTACCAATACCATCATCTCTCTTGATGTAGCACTTGGTGCCAACGATTCTAAAGTATTTTACTATAGGTACATAACCAAACCAAAGTTCATAAGGCGTCTTATCTGTGCCTGGCCTTATTTGTGTTCTGTTGATAGTATAGACTATTGTATTGACTGCATCTCTCCAGTAGGTGCGCACAACTTTTCCTTTAATCATCATAGTGTGCGCTGTATCAAGTATGATCCTGTTCCTTCTTTCTGTAATCCCATTCTGTTGAGGGGTTCTAGGAGCACTCAACTCTCTTTTGATCCCATGTTCTTCACAGTACTCATAAAACTGGTCAGAGGTGAATTCTCCTCCTCTATCTGTTCTTAGACATTTTAGTTTTATTCCAGATTCATTCTAACCCTTAACTTTGAATATTTTGAATTTCTCAAAGGCTTCATACTTCTCCTTTAAGAATGCAACCCACATCATCCTTGAAAAATCATCAACAAACAAAATGAAATACCTTTCTCCGTAGTTTGATCTTGTTTGAGTAGGACCACATAAATTTGTATGCACTAGATCTAATTTGTTTTCATTTGAGTTCTTCTTGCTTCTGAAAGAGATCCTTACATGCTTTCCCATAACATATTCCTTGTAAATTGTTTCAACTGGTCTTGCAATACTTGGAAGGTCTCTAAATACCTTGACATTGCTTATCTTTACTATATTGTCAAATTGATATGACAGAGTCTCTTGTGCGATAACCAACTATCATCCACTTTTGCAATAAAACAACTTACATCTGAATTGAGCTAAAAAAAATTAATTTTTGTTTTTGAGCCTGATGCAATCATGTCTCCTTCTTTGTTTTTAATAATGCATTTGTTGTCTTTGAGTTCCAAATGATAACCTTTGTCAAGTAGTTGTCCAACACTTAGTAAGTTGTGATGTAATCCATCAACATACAAAACATCATTTGTCTTGTTCTTTCCATCTAGGGTGATAGATCCTCTGCCTATGATAGGCTTAGAAGTGTTATCTCCAAATCTAACCATACCACCTTTGTACTTGTCCAGATGAACAAATCTGTCTTTATCACCTGTCATGTGGTGAGAGCATCCGATGTCATTGATCCAATCAGTTCTGATGTCTACTTTGGAAATTAGGGCTAACTCCTATGCTTCTTTTTCATCTTCAATGTCTATTTCCTCAAGAAAGTTTTCCATGTCTTTACGAGCAACAAATCCAATTTCATCCTCTCCTGAATCTTCATATGTTACACCTTCTTTAGCATGGTAGAATTCCTTTTTGTATTTAGGTTTGTAATCAGATCTGAACTTCTTGACTCTTGTGGGACACTTGGATGCAAAGTGACCAGTATTGTAGCATGAAAAATATTTGAATGGAAGTTGTCCTTCATACTTTCCTTTGCCTTTATTTTCTCTTTTAGCAATCATGCCGATAATTTCTTCTAGTTCTTCATTAACTTCTTCTTTCTCATTATAAATGTGTAAAGTTTTCTTACCATGTATTGATGCTTTGAAGGCTATTTCACTTTTGGGTTCAGTCTTCAATCTTGATATCTCAAATGCAGAAATTTTATGATCAAATTCTCTCTCTTGAAGTCCTTTGAAAATTGCATGGTTTCATCTAGAATATTGATCTTTCTCTCATAGTATGTTGTCAATCTAGTCATCAGCTTGTCCATTATGTCTTCTTCTAAAATTTCTCCACCATTGTTTCTAATTCTAGAAACTACTTTATTTATCCTCTGATTGTAGGCTCTGATGTTCTCTTCAGGTCCAATCTCAAGATTGTTGTATTTATTTTTCCATGTCTTCCTACACACATTCTTTTCTTGGATATATCTTTCAAACATCTCTTCTAAATACTTTGATATTGTGTATTCCTTGTCTACTTTCTTGATCTTAGAGAATTCACTTTCAGATAGTGCACTTATAAGGGCTTCTTTGGAAATTGCATTAGCTATGAATGTATCCTTTTGTTTACTAGTAGCATCATCTTTTGCAAGGTCTTTTAGAGAGGGAATAGCAACTTCTTGTGTGGCTATCTCAAAGATCTGAAAATCAACACATTGTATATGTGTTATCATTTTGTTCTTCCAATCCAAATAATTCTCTCCATTGAACTTAGGACTCTCTTTTATGAAGTATGCCATCTAATCTACCTTAAGCTGTTAGGCTTTCTCTTCAAGGCACTTGGCTCTGATACCAATTGTTAGAATAGTACCAAAGGTTAACTAAGAAGAGGGGGGGTGAATTAGTTATTAGATAATTTAATTCTATTCTTTTATTAATTCCAGAATACCATAAAGTAAATGCACATTCAAATAACACAATAGACAAAACCACAATTTGGTTACGGGGAAACCAAATGGTAAAAAACCCGGTGAGAATTAGCACCCACAATGAACTATACTTGTTTATAATAATCTCTGTTGGAAGATCTTGCAACTCTGTTAGGAGTTGTTCTTTACAATGAAATAAGTATAGTGACCTGGTTAAGGGTCTGACCCTGTTAGGATTCTTTTACAAATAACCCTGTTAAGGGTGAGGACTCACTGTCCAAAAGCTCACTGCTTCAATGGTGAAGGCTACAACCTTCTATAGAACATATATGCACTATATCTAATGATGAACTGTAGAGTAGACCTACTGTCTTGATCAGTTCCAATGTAATGTAATCTTCCACTACTTCTTCACATAGATCCTTGATGAATGAAACACAACTAATATTCTTCTCTATACTTTTTCTATCTCTTTTCTTATCATTCACACTTAGAGTTCAAAAATGAACTACTATAAGTATCTTCCTCAAAGTATAAGGTCACGATAGCTATGGGAAACACTTCAAAAAATTCCTTGTTGGATTAACTAAGCATGCAATCAGGATTAAGATCGCGCAACATGAACTAAACAGATGCAACGCTTCACTAAGTCGGCTCCACCAAATTATCTCAAATAGCATGATCCAAATGAAACATGAAAATCAATCTTAACCAAACATGGTTAAATCATAACTAATAATGAATATAAACATGCATATCCTGAAGATAGGTGAAACTCAAGAACCAATGCTAATACGTCGGCTCTGTACAGATAAACTCCAGAAACTGTAACTGCCACTAACAAAATTACACAACTCAACTGAAACTTCATATCTGAGTTTGCATGTATTAAAAAAGCATCCAAAGCATGTCTACAACATGAATATAACCGTGCAAGGCTTAATAGCATCATTTTGATAAGTACATACAGAATACTTTTGTATATTACATGTTGTCATCAATGACAAACATACAATCAACTAGCTGTCAGAAGTAAATCTCCAAAATGCCAGGCATCACATCTCTTAACATAAATGTGGGCATCCTTGAAGATAGTTGGCCACCAAAAACCAAATCTAAGAATTTCGTGTATAGTAGTCTTAGCCATGTAATGGTCTCCACATGCACCATCATGCATTTGTTCCATCAAACTTTTGGATTTGTCAAAATCTACATGCTTGAGCAATACTTCATCATTGCTTCTCCACCATAATTGTCCCTGAATTATTACATACTTAATAGCCTACAACTTGACTTTTCTTATCCTATTTTCATCCAGTTCATAGGGTAACACCATTTTCTACAAATATGCAACAATGTCCTTATACCAGCCACAACAATCCATATCACAAATATAAGGCCTTTGGTCTTCCTCCAATATATTTATGTGATTGGCATCCAAATTTATTTAAGCCATGAGATTTGCAAGTCCCATACCCCTAAAAAACTTTTTAATATGGATATTAATGTTAAATTCTTGGATCTTGTTTATCCATCTACATCTTCTTCTTGACACCTCTTGCTAGACTAAATTATCTTTTACAACACTAGGTACAAGCAATCACAACTGTTCCTACCAAATAACACCTAAAAGCCTTGAAAGCTTTGACTAAAGCATAAGCTTTCTTTTCCATGATGTCATATTTAATCTTTGTTGCTTGTAAGGACTTATTGAAAAAGGAATTGGGCTACTCAAAGCCCTTTGCATTCTTTTGTAGTAACACTGCAGCAATGGTATTATATGAAGCAAAGGAGAAGATTTGCAAAGGCTTACCATTATCTGGTGTTATTAGGACTGGAGAATCCTTGATAGATTGTTTGATACCTGAAAAAGCCTTTCATGTTTCTTTATTCCACTCTACCTTGGCTCCTTTCTTCATCATCCTTGAGATTGGAATACTAGTTTCAGCAAAGATAGTGATAAATCTCCTCAAGAAATTTACCTATCCAAAGAAACATTGAATGCCCTTAACATTCTTAGGCTGAGGGATCTTGCCAATTGCATCTATCCTTTTAGGGTTAGTCCTTACTCCATCTCTAAACATAATATGCCTTAAAATATTTCCCTTTTTTACCCCAAAAACACACTTATTTGGGTTAAAATAAACCCCATATTCCAATGCTCTCACAAAACATTTCTCAAAATGACCACAATATTGTTCCTCTTTTGCTGAATAGGTAGTAAGGTCATCTTGGTATACTGCTAGAAAGTCATTTATAAAATATGAAAATGCTACATCCATAACTCTTTGAAAACTTTCTCCAGAATTTGTCAAACCAAAAGGCACTCTGACATACACATAAGAACCCCATCATGTGGTTAATGCAGTCTTATATTGGTCTAATTCCTTGACCATGCCCTGATTGTACCCTGAAAATACATCCAACATAGATATCAAATTTGACCCAGTGACTCTTTTCAATATAGCTTCCATGTTAGGAAACCCATAGTTATCCTTTAATGAATTGATGTTCAAATTATTGAAATCTACACAAAGTCTAATGTCACCATTTTTCTTTCTTACTTATACCAAATTTGATACTCATGTTGAATGTCTTATTGGTTTAATTATTCCAGCATCCCTCATCTTTTTCAATTCTTCTTACATTTTGGGTGATAGGGTGGGATTGATAGGTCTTAATTTCTGTGTGAAAGGATTTGTTCCCTCCCTTAAAGGAATCTCATGTTGGAAAAGGTCCTCCCTTGAGCACGATGGAATTGGGAAACACTGAAATCTAATTGTTCAATATTTTTGATGTCTCAGTAAACTGCATTGTTAAAGGTCTTCGAGGCATTTCTGGGCCTATCCCTTCTCTTTGAAGGTGTAACCTTGGTTTCACCTTCTATTCTTGGGTCTAAAATTTTGGATTATCTCCAATGACTTAAATGATTCGCAAATTGGTCCTAGGACTAGAAAGTTATGCCTTCTCAAAGCAGGCCTAAATTTTAATATAGTTTTTTGAAATTTTCGTTAGTTTTAATAAGTTTATTTGTAATAAACATTATGATGACTCTTCATTTTGTTTCCAAGGTATTATAGTGACCCTTGGGATCCATCATATTTGTATAAACTCTAATTTCAAAGAGAATGGATTACTTTTTGACTTGCAATTATGTTGTTAGTCTTCTGGTTTTTATATTAAAATTGAAAATACCGTAGGTATCACACCAGGTATTGTAATCTGATTCATAATTCAGATCAGTCATATCAGAGTGGGAAACATCCTTTATGAAAATTTACACAAGTTCCTCCTAACAAAGATTAGGATTGGATACACAAGATTTGTCATAAAATCCACCTTTGAGGCACACACAATCCCAAATGTCAGAGGATAAAATTAAGCAGTTGGTAGAAGAGGCTTTAAATAAACAACGAAAGGAGATGATGAGTCAATTTTCAATCCTTCTATAGAATCAACAACCATCTCAATCAAGAACAACGTTTCATGGAAATACCCATTTCAAAGTGTAGGTAAATTTTGACATCCCAAATTTTGAAGGAAAAATCGATGCTGAAGCTGTTGATAACTGGTTACCAAAATTGGATAGGTACTTTTCTGTAAACAATTTCTCAGATGAAGAAAAAATAATGTTTGCTCTCCTCAAAGATGAAACCCATGTGAAATTATCTTGGAAATCCAAATTAGCAAATAAAGAATGGGAATTATCTGATGGAAATGGCTTGGAAATATCCTTTGATAAGAAGCCCACATGGGGATAATTTATAGAAGACACAGACAAATATAGAGATGTGGTGTGAGATGCACAAGTCCCCAACCCATAATACAAATGATTGTCGAAGTATTAAAATTCTCATGACAGAAATACAAGGAGAGGAAGTTGAATATGAATCATCACCAATAGATACTTCTAAACAAAAGGAGAATGATTCCGTCATAGAAGCAGACCCATATGCCATAGTTGAAACTGCTAAATTAATGCATAATGAAGATGAAGAGAGACTTTTTGATTCACAAATGTGGGTTGATGGAAAGCCTTTATATTTTATTTTTGACAGTGGGAGCCAAAAGAATTTGATATCTAGGGAGACAGTCAAAAGATTGAATTTTAAAGTGACAAGACACCCACAACCACACTCTATGGGATGGGTAAATAAGGGATAGGATATTCAAATAAATCAAAAGTGTCGCCTACCATATTCAATCAAGCCTTTCAAGGATGAAGTGATGTGTGATGTAGCACCGTTGGATGTATGTGATGTCTTGTTGGAAAAACCCTACATGTATCAGAGGCATGAAGTGTATGAATCTAGGCTCGTAGTGTTACAATCAAGCTTGGTGGGAAGAGGTATCAAATACCAAAGGTATGTCCAACACAAACTACTTCTTTGATTAGTTCTAAACAATGTAAACGTTTGATTTCTCAAACGGGAGCTTTTTTCTACTCATGGTTCACCCTGAACAAACAAAGTTAGTTGTTATTAATACACATGCTAAGGTAGCCATAAAAAAAAATCAAAAAATTAGATGGATAAAATTTTGAAAGAATATCATAGTGTGTTTAAATTACCAGTGGGATCTCCAACACACTATTAAGTCAAGAACTCTTGATTTAATCCCAGGCACACCACTACCACATGAGCCAATATATAAAAGGTCAGTTTTAGAAAATGATGAAATCAAGAGATAAATTAAAGAGTTGATTTAGAAAGAACATATCTGTCCAAGTGCTTCACCCTATGGTAGTCCAATTTTCCTTGCTAAAAAGAAAGATGGGACATGGAGACTCTGTATTGATTATAGGGCATTGATCAAAATCAGTGTGAAAATTAGATATCCAATCCTTTGAATTGATGATTTGTTGGACCAACTTAGGGGGGCGAGGTTATTTACAAAAATTGACTTGAAATTTGGATATCACCAAGTACCAATTGATCCAAAAGATGTGTGGAAGACTGCATTTAAATATAAGGAAGGTTTATTTGAATGGTTGGTTATGCCTTTTGGCCTAACAAATTCCCCAGCAACATTTATGCAGTTGATGAATGATGTTCTTAGACCATTCATTGATTCTTTTGTGGCTTTTTATTTGGATGACATACTCATTTTTAACAAGACTTGGTATGTGCATTTGCAGCATGTTGAATAAGTTCTTTCTACTCTGCAACAACACAAACTTTATGCCAACATGGACAAGTGCTCTTTTGGTATGCAGATGTATAGCCGGAAAATGGAAGTACTTCCATGGTAGACTAGTTTAGCCTTTTGATTAAGTGGTTTGGGGTCATTTCAAGTGCCTTGAATGGGTTCCTGAATTTGATCTGGCTTTATCCCCTTGTTCTGCCCCATTTCCCCTTTTTCCAACCTATTTCTGGCACCCCAGACTGAGAAACTAAAACTTTGACCTCAGGGTCAAGGTCAAAATTTTTGGGTTAGGGTTGACCTCAACCTTGACCTAAGTCAAGGTCAACCTCGACCTTGACCTAGGTCACGATTGACCTTTTTCAAGGCTGGGGTTCAAATTTCAGAGTCTCAGGGTTTCCAGATGTCGGCCTTTGGAAAAAGTTAATTCCCACTTCTAGGTTGGCTGTTTCGGACTTCGGGACAACAAATCCTAAATTATATTTAATATAGGTCCTCCTCTAGAGGCATGGGTCCAATTAGAATTTAATTCTCCTATGTCAGCCTCTCTATAATATTGGGCCATAATTTCATATAAAAGGGAAGCTTTCTCCTCTCATTTTCTCTAATACTTGGAAAAGCATGAACTTTGATCATCAAGCATACTTGAAAGAATTTTCAAAGACTTGAAGAGTGAATTCAAAAGGTGAATAAAAAAGATTTGAAGCAATCCAAGTAGCCATTGAAGTATTCATCCATTTTAAATCACTTCTCAAGCATCCATTCTCATCAAGGAGATCCATTGGTGTCCATTGAAGGATTCAATCTCCATAGAGCCTTCTTGTTGAAGATTTCTCCATCCACATTCCTCCAAGACTCTTCCAATTAAAAAACCCATTTAAGATTGGTGTTGAAGATATACAAGCAATTGATTGAAGACATCCTACATTCTCCATTCTACATTCTACATCTATTTGGTGCATCCATACTTGTGGATTCAAGGATTCGAATCCTCCACAAGGACTTTTACATGAGCAAGGTGAATTGTTTTATTTACTTTGTTTGTTTCTGCAATTTCAATTATATATTTGAGGTTAATTCCAAAACTGGGATTTGACCAAGGAAAACCCCTCCCCCCAACAAACAAACCATTTTTATTGTAGGTACAAGTTTGGAATAGCATATTGGGATGGAGATTTGGATACCCTTTTTAGCAAAATTTTGGGACCAAAAAATAGAATTTCAGTCTGAGACTTTTTAGGTCCATTCTTCCCTAGGGTGCAATAAAAAATTTTGGCCAATGGTGACATTGACTTGAGGGTACAAATTGGAACTATCTCAGAATAGAAAAATATTTCTGGGTTTTGTCCGTCTCTATGTTTCTACTCCAGATATGGTCTAAGATTTTCTAGAAACTCAACACAGGCTTCATAAAATAGCATTCTTTAGATCTGTAATATTTCAAGGTTAGTGAATTTCTCCTATTCAATTCAATTAAGGTTATCAATATATCTAAATCTATTTTACATTCAAATCAACAAATCAAACCGGGTACTTAAGATCTTCCTTATTCTTATTTCCAAATGGTTGATTCATTTATGCATTGATCTTTCCTTTTGGGTTAATCAACTTGGATCTTTCATTTGCATATCTAAAGATAGAAGGAGAGCATCTTATTTACCCACATAACATAACATATTCAAATATAAGGTATTTTATGTGAAAGGAATCCACATTTCATAAACACGACATTTTCTAGCTTACATTTTGGTGAACTCGCGATAGACAACTCTTTCTTTTTGGTCTTAGATTTACATTTTTTATGTTAGATATTGCATGCATATTAGATTAGCTTTCTTTTATGTTCTTGAATTTCACTTTCACAAATTAAAATCAAACTCTTTGTTTTCTAAATTATTTCATTTGTATTGCATTGGTGTATGAGCTTTACCACTTCTAGTCCTACTTATAGTATCTCGGTTAAACGAAGCCATAGACTCATGTGTTCCTTTGATCCTGAAACTTCCTCTCCTTTCTATAGGATCCCGGATGACAGCTTGAATACTCATGATTCCAATCCTTCCATGGAGAATAACTCTTCTCACTCATCTCATGATGAGGAAGATGCTTTAAGAGTTCCTCCTGAACAAATGCAAAAACTTTCAACCGAACTGGATAAAATGTGAAATTGGCTTATTCAAGAAAACCATAATCAAGATTCCATCCAAGCTATAGAGGCTCTTAATAAATTCCTTCATGATAGTGATCAAGGTGTTAATTTATTAGGTGGTATCACTCATCTTGTGCATTTGAATGTTAAATCTTTAGCTCAAGAGGCTCAAGATTTAGGATTTACTCATGCTATCATTAGTGAGGGACCTTCTTTTGTTCCTTTACCTATCATTCCTACTTATACTCCTCCTTCGATGACTACATCTCTCCCAATTTCATCTATTCCTATGAGTGTTCCACCGGTATCTCTACCTACCTCACAACCTTCATATCATAGTGTACCTTTTACTTATACTAATCCTCTTCCAACTATGGTTCCAAGTGTTCCACCAGTTGTGTCTTCCATTCCTGCTACTTCCTACATTTTTCCTAGTGTTCCTAATATTTCTATGCCATCTATGTCTTCTAATGATTCCACAACTATTATTTTGGCTCAGACTATGTCATCTTTACAACAACAATTTGCATCCTTAACTCAATCCAAGTTTAGCATTCATAAATGTGACATGGGTAGTCCCTTATCTTTAGACATTATCTGTGCTATTGTTCCTCAACAAGTTGATATGCCTCATCTAGAGAATTACAATGGTAAAGGTGATCTTGTTACTTGTGTTAAAACATTTCAAATCCTTTGTAGTGATTATGCTCATGACCATAGGATATTAGCTAAACTATTTGCTAGAACCTTTTGTGATAAGGATTTCCAATGGTATTGTTCTTTACCTCCTTATTTCATTGATTCTTTTCCTAAACTTGTCAATACCTTCATTCAACAGTTTCAAAATAACATTGGTTCGCAAGTTTCCTTCACTGATTTAATGCATTGTAAATAGAACATTAAGGAAACATTGACTGATTTCATTGGTAGATTTAAGAATTTGTATGCTCAAATTTCTCATCCTATTCCTGATATTGATATTCAACACATGTTTATTTCAAATTTACAAAAGGATATTAGAGATAAGATTTTGCTTACTAAATTTACCTATTTTAAACAACTTTGTGCAGCACTTCATCATTATCAATTACAAGTGAGTCAATTTGAGAGAAACACTCCAATGGCTCCTATTCCAATTGATAAGAGTAATAATGCTCCTAATCCTAATAAATTTCAGAAACCTAACAACTACATCAAGATTAATAAATAGAAAAATGCGATTGCTGATCAAGTTTATGTTGCATCTCACAATGCCACTTCTACATCCACTGCCTTCCATACGAATCATACATTTACTCCTCTCTCTGAATCTTTAAATTCCATTATGAGTAGGTTGTTAAGTGCTAATATGATTACCTTGCCTCCTATCCAACCTCTCCTTCCTACTACCATAGCTTTGAAATCCTTTGATTCTAAAGTTTTTTGCCAATACCATATCTAGAATGGTCATGATACTAGAAAATGTTATTCTCTAAAGCATAAAGTTCAAGACTTAATCGATTCTAATGCCTTATCTGTTAATAATTTTGATGATAATGGAAACAAATTTGTCTCTCCTCCTAATCAAAACCTTCAAATCTACACGAATCGTCTACCTACACATGATACTAATACCATCGCTCAACCATCTTCTGTGGATATCATCTACAATTCAAAGATGGATGATCTTAATCACATTGTTAATCATGTGGAGAGTTTTGTTGCATCTCAACCTATTGTTCAAGATCCTTCACCTCCACCTCAACTTCAAGTTCCATCTAAACCTTTTGCAGAGGCAACCCACAAAACAATTTATTTTCCATCATTATGGTTTAAATTATGCACAAATGTAAGCATGAAGTGCGAAATAGTTAAAGGACCATGAAAGAGTTAAATATCCTATCATTATTGTCTAATTTTATGCATAAGTTTAAGAATATGGGAAAGAATCATTAAAACCGATGTAAAAATCAAGATACGGTTGGTAGCAAGAAACGGTTTGTAACTATCAAGGGTTGGTCTTTAATAGACAACCTTGTAATCGAATAGAAGCAGGTCTTGGGAAGAATAGTTTGGGAATAGAGTAAAAAGAGGAGAAAACCCAAATGGGTCTCTAGCGGTAGCTAGAGAGCCATTCATTTTGTAATTCTAGACAATATAGTAATGGATTTGTTGTTTTATGCATATCAGGTTGATAGATTTTGGTTTGGCTATCATATTGTTATGTCTACGGTTATTTGTGAAAGAGCATAGTAGTGATTAGAAATGGTTTCATATTCTGACTCATTATTATTTGTTTCAGTTTTGATCCTTTGGTGGAAGAACATGACAGTGGAACATATCAGGTTAGACATGATTTGAAATTTGATGAAGAATGATCAGTTTTGTAGGTTCCATTATTGTTCGATGGTTATATGTTTCATTGTTCGTGTTAGTTTAATAGTCTTTGAGGTAGCTTGCAGAACTGAATGGGATGATAAAAATGGTTTAAGGTGACCAAGAAACGATGCACGATTCCGAGTGTTCATACCAGAATGTCTTTAAGGTTGAAATAGGTTTTAAAGAAATCATTATGGAAATTTTTGTGGGCATGAAGTGTGCAAACTACATGGGAAAAGATGGCGGCTTTATGAATACCTACACGACCAGCAGTCAGACCCGAGAGCCTGTGTGCAGAGTCAAGAGTCTTTAGAATAGTTGACGAGCCATGTCTTGTGCTTGAATTTTGTATTATACCAAAATAGTGAAGGTGGCAAAATACGTCGGCATGTTTGAGCCACGACGGAGGAAGTTATTATTGCAGAGTCTATTTGTATTTAGCATGATCAACCATAAAAAGACCATTATGTATTGAGCTCGATCTTTGGTGGAAGGAAGGTGGCGCACTCTATAAAAGCATGAGCATGGTCTATTCTTCCCACGCGATATGAAGTCTCGATAGTCACCTTGTAATGGAACCAAAAGGGAGAGCTTTAAGTTGCAGAATTGTTTGTAACCGGCATAGCATGAAAGCTATGGAATGTCATCCAAATAATAGTCAAAGAACATCGTATTGTTGAACCATTGGTGACTCAAGTCTTGGAGAGGGAGAAATGGTGGTGAATATATCACCCTATTCATGTTCAAGCCAAAATCAGTTTGCATGGTAATGGAGATCAATCTCGATCTGTGGGGAAGGTAGACTATTTCGAATGGTGAGTTTTATGATAATGAAGACTATGAAGTCTAGTATGAAGTGATCTTTTGGAAATAAGGGAAGTGGCTAAGCCTCTTATATGATAGTTGTAAAGAATGATAGGAAGATATGTAGATTTGAAGACCATCACGAATTCCTCTGCATCTAAAACTCAGAAACAAACTAAGCATAAATGACCTCAGGAAATTTCAATTACCTTTGATGTTTCTATGACTATGAAGGATCCCAATCGTCCCCTTTATATTTATGATAGGATTTCTGAGATACCTACATGTGGTTGTCTTGTTGATCCCACATCTTTAATCAATGTCATGACTGAGGAAAATCATTTTATGAAAAACCTACAACGTGATTGTTATGATCCATCGAATGCATGGATCCAAACTTGTAATGGTTTTCTCTATCCTGCACTTGGTTCTATTAACTTTCCCATTGAACTCTATGGAAAGGTTGTAGATAGTACCTTAATTATTGTTCCTAGATCTGATTAATTTCAAGTCAAACTTGGTTTTCCTTGGATAACTGCTATGCATGTTATTACTTCTCCTATTCATAAATGTATTAAGTTCATTCATAATGGAGAAGTAAAAATGATTAATCATAGTCTATATCAACCTTCTAGGCCTAGATATTATGATACTCTTGATTTCTTTTGGCCCTCATTACCTAATTCATGTTCTCCTCACCTTGAAAACCTTTTTCGTTCATATCAAGCCTATAAATATCGAAAGATTGTTGAGTTAAGCATGCCTCGGATAGATCTTAAGCATGGTCATTTTCCCACTCCTTCTATACCTCCTTTATCTATTACTACTAACTCTATTACTCAACCTCCCAGTGTTTCTTCTTAGCCTACTATGAATCATACCAATCCTCTTGTAGAACTTGTGAAGGAATTAGTGGTTATTCCTCCTAGTTCTCCACATGTGTCAAACAAAGAAAAATGTAATAAATCTGCTAACGAACATTGTAAGAAGCGTAGAGCTGATGCTAGGGCCTGTGCTTCTCTTCTTTGAAATTATTTACCTTCTTTTGATCAACGTATGCCTAATCTGTTGGAAGAAGTTAATATTCACAATGATGTTAAGATGAATGAGTATGATGATCCTATTCGCATCTTAGATCCCATTTTAATTAATCTTGATGAAGAAGATAATTTAGATGATCCTATTGATCTTAGTGATGAATATCAGACCATTGATCTTGACACTGATTTACCTCATATGATTTGAACTTAATTGACAATTACACCTAGTATCTAGCAATGCGATTCTCAAGAGGATCCTTGTTTGGAACTAGCAATTATTCCTACTATATTGGATATAGTCCCTCTTGCGAGGTTCCCACCTTCCCTAAATGATATAAACCAAGATGGGGAGATTAGGCAATGCGCCTGATTGGCTTATCCTTCATGGTAGCCATTTTTTGTGTTTGCATATTGTACTGTGTTTCTCCCGTAATGTATTTACTAAATGTTTGTTAGACTCTTTTATACGACCCTTGTTACTTTGTTGGTGCAAGATGATAAAGGAATCAAAACTATTGTACAATTCCTCTATATGTATTTCTATTCTTCTATATGTTGTTTTCATGTTATGTTGTACTTGTGCTATTGTTCATAAATGTTTTCCTTGTGTAGTCTACTTGGATCTGTGACATGCTAGCACTGATTCTTTTTGGTCTCTATGTTATGTTTTGAAAAGACTCTTCTTCATAACTTTGGAGTTTTCTTTCCTCTATTTTGATTGTAGTTTTAATTTCTTTGGGGAATGATGTCAATTAATTTGCAATAATATCATATCTATATGTACATGTTATCTTATGATTATACTAACCCCATAGTAGGTAGATCCCATCTGTGTTCTTTGTATGTTTATGTGATATTTCCCTTGAGTTGTCTTTGTTTGGGGGCATCTCGTAGTGGAAACTTAATCAGTAGAGTTGTTTATGTTTCCGTCAAAGTAAAAATTGTCCTATTAAAGTGTTAGCAATGAATTTAAAATGGGGGAATACGATCTACTCACTTTTTGCAGACATGCACATTCAAAATATTTTCAAAACTTAATACTTTTTCCCTTTATGGATTAAAGACTAATCCTTAAAGCATGGACATTTTACTTTTTAGGATCTCTTGATCCATCCAGTTTAAATTTACATGGATCTATTGATCCCTCCAGTTTCAAATTACAATTTTTTGATCCCTTAAGGTCCAAAAGTGTCCTTAAGAATGGATCTCCCTCATGGGTTGACTAGTGAGTAGCCACATTCACTAGGCGGTTGAACTCCATCTTTCCAGTTACACTTTTTCCTTGTGTAGTTCACAATGGGACATAAGTTCTCATTGGGAAAGGTAACCACACCCTCTCTCTCTTTCTCCTTAACTAGTAATGTCTCTCTTACCATGATATTAGGGTTGATAAATACTTAAGTCCCTTGGGGTCTTGAGGATTTCTTTGTCCCTTTTGATTCCAATAATATTATCTATTCTTTATGATCTCCTTTACCAAGAGTTTGTATTGAGTCCATACTCTTGCTAAAGTTGGGGCTAAATATATAGTCAAAAAATGGAAGTACTTCCATGGTAGACTGGTTTAGCCTTCTGAGTAAGTGGTTTTAGTTCATGTCAATCACCTTGAATGGGTTCCTAACTTTGATTTGGCTTTATCCCCCTGTTCTGCCCCATTTCCACTTTTTCCAACCTATTTCTGGCACCCAAAACTGAAAAATTGGAACTTTGACCTCAGGGTCAAGGTCGACCTTTTTGGGTTAAGGTCAACCTTGACCTTGACCTAGGTCATAATTGACCTTTTTTAGGCCTGGGGTTCAGATTTTAGAATCTCAGGGTTTCTAGATGTCGATCTTTGGAAAAAGTTAATTCCCGCTTTCAGGTCGGTTGTTTTGGACTTTAGGACAACAAAGCCTAAATTATATTTAATATTCATCCTCTTCTAGGGCATGGGTCTAATTAGAATTTAATTCTCCTATGTTGGCCTCTCTAGAATATTGTGCCCTAATTTCATATAAAAGGGAAGCTTTCTCCCCTCATTTTCTCTAAGAATTGGAAAAGCATGAACTATGATCATCAAACATAATTGCAAGAAATTTCAAAGACTTGAACAGTGAATTCCAAAGGAAAAGAGGAAAGATTTGAAGCAAGCCAAGTAGAAATTGAAGTATTAATCCATTTTCAAGAACTTCTCAAGCATACATTTTCATCAAGGAGATCCATTAGTGGCCATTAAAGGAATCAAGCTCCATGGAGCCCTCTTATTGAAGATTTCTCCATCCACATTCCTCCAAGCCTCTTCCAATTCAAAAAATCATTCAAGATTGGTGTTGAAGATCTACAATCAACTGATTGAAGACATGTTGCATTCTCCATTCTACATTCTACATCTATTTGGTACATCCATACTTGTGGATTCAAGGATTCGAATCCTCCACAAGGACTTTTACATGAGCAAGGTGAATTGTTTCATTTACTTTGTTTGTTTCATAAATTTCAATTATATATATGAGGTTAATTCCAAAATTAGGGTTTAACCAAGGCAAACCCCTCCTCTCAACAAACAAATCATTTTTATTGCAGGTAGAGGTTCGGAACAATAGATCAAGATGAAGATTTGGATACCCTTTTTGGAAAACTTCTGTGATCCGAAAACATAATTTCAATATGAGACTTCTTAGGTAGATTCTTCCCTAGGGCACAATTGGAAATTCTGGCCAATGGTGACATTGACTTTAGGGTACAAATCAGAACTACCTTAAAACAGAAAAAGATGTCTGGTTTTTGTCTGTCTCTACATTTCTATTCTAGATCTAGTCTCATATTTTCCAGAAACTCAACACATGCTTCAGAAAACAACATTCTTAAGATCTGCAATATTTCAAGGTTAGTGCATTTGTCCTATTCAATTAAATTAAGGTTATCAATATATCTAAATTTATTTTACATTCAAATCAACAAATAAAACTAGGTACTTAAGATCTTCCTTCCTTATTATTATTTCCAAATGGTTGATTCATTTATGCATTGATCCTTCCTTTTGCGTTAATCAACTTGGATCTTTCATTTGCAAATCTAAGGATAGAAGGAGAGCATCTTATTTACCCCCATAACAAAACATATTCAAATGTAAGGTATTTTATGTTAAAGGAATCCACATTTCATAAACACAACATTTTCTACCTTACAGTAGAGTATTCAATACTTAGGGTATATCATTGATACTGTGGGTGTTCATGTTGACCGAGTAAAGATCTAAATAATCAGAGATTGGCCATCTCCTAAAACTTTCACAGAGCTTTGAAGCTTCTTGGGCTTATCCAAATTTTATCATAGATTTGTGTTTGGTTTCTCACATATATCATGACCTCTCAATCAATCACTAAGGGGTAGAGCACATGCAAAATTTTAGTGGATAGAGGCAAAGAAAAAATCATTTTAAGAGTTAAAGAAAAGAATATGTTCAACACCAGTATTGGTCCTCCCAGAGCTGCAAAACTCATTTGAGATAGGAACTGATGCATCTGAGTATGCTCTTGGCACAATACTTATGCAACATGGGTATCCTGTTACCTATCATAGTGAAAATGTTTATGATATAGTATATAGGTACCCCACCTATGACAAGGAGTTGTATGCTACTGTTCAGGCCTGCAAACAATGAAAACATTATATATTGGGAAAGGAAACTATTATACATACATACTATAAACCTTTTCAATCCTTGCAAACACAAGGGAAGTTGCAGAATGACAGATATCAAAGGTGGTCAGCTTATCTACAACAATTTCACCTCAAAATTTGTCATAAAACGGAAGCGGTAACAAAGTGGCAGATTTTTTGAGTAGGCCTCCAAATGTAGGTTTGACAATGGTGTTGGAGTCATGTGGTCATCAATCATCCACATGGGAAAAACTATATGGTATTGACCCTAATTTTTCTAACATATATAGTAATTTGGTAGAAGGAAAGTGTGTCTCTGATTTTCACTTGCAGGAAGGGTTTCTTTGCCATGTTGGTCATATATGTGTACCCACTGAGGAACCAAAAATAATTATATGGGAAGCTCACTACAGCCGTGTTGCAGGACATTTTTGTATTTGTAAGACTACTACTATCCTTCAAAATTATTTATATTGGCCAAAAATAAATCAGGATATAATTTCATATATACAAGCTTGTGCAGCCTGTGCAATTGCAAAGCCAACAAACTATAAGTTGGGTCTATACTTACCATTACCTATTCTTGGCAAGCCATGAGAGTCTATTTAAATGGATTTTATGTCTACGCTTGGAACAACTAGGAGGGGGGATGATTTTTTATATGTTATGGTTGATAGGTTTTCTAAAATAGCTATCATGGTAACATGTAAAAAGATGATTTCTGCAGAAGAGATAGCCAAGTTATTTTTTGAACATGTTTGGGTTCATTTTGGTTTGTCCACAAGCATTATTTCTGATTGGAATAGTAGGTTCAACAACAAATATTGGTCAGCACTATGGGCTAAAATGGACACAAAGTTAACAAAGTGCACAACATTCCATCCCCAAATAGATGGGCAGACAGAAGTTGTGAATCAGATGATCATTCATATCTTATGGATGTATCATTCAAAACATCCTCGCACATGGGATGAAATATTACCCTACATGCAACACATCTAAAACCTTGCACTCCATAGTACTACAAGACATAGTCCATTTGAGGTTTATCTTGGGTATCAACCATTGGCACCTATGGATGTAGCACTGCCATTTTTATAATCTAATAGTCCATTGAATTGTGAAAAGGAGGTAGATAAAGAAGAAAATTCATTGATAACATTAGACACCTACAACAGAAAGGTTAAGAGACTTCAGAGCACAGTAATTAGAAGTATAAGGAAAGGCATGATAAACATAGAACTCCTCCTCACTTTTAGATTGGTGACAAGATACGGTTACATCTTCAGAAAGAGAACCTTTACAGACCAAACATGAAGATTTGTCCTCTTTATTATGGCCCATATACTATTGTGAAACAAGTTGGTGAGAATGATTTTGAAATTAATTTTCCATCCTTCTTGGGCCTTCAACAATTTTTCAATGTGGAATTGTTGAGACCCTATTTTCCTCCTTTGTTGGACATTTCCCAAGCTACTGAACACATTCAAGCTATAGAATTATCTACTACTATTCCAGTCCAGTGCGACCATGTTACTAAAGTCTTTTTAAAGACCTTGAGAAGTCAAAACATTCCTCTTTATCAGGTGGTTCAACCTGGTCACCATCCTCATCAAGGAAAGTGGTTAACTAAGGAAAAAATTGAAGCATAATTTCCTCATTTGTTGCAGTAGATTAGTGCAATGGGACCCATTTGCAACATGTTGAACAAGTGCTTTCAAATCTCCAACAACACAAAATTTATGCCAACATTGAGAAGTGCTCTTTTTGTATGCATAATATTCAATACTTAGGGTATATCAGTGCTACTAAGGGTGTTCATGTTGACCCAGTAAAGATTCAAATAATTAGTGATTGGCGATCTCCTAAAACTTTCACAGAGCTTCATAGCTTCTTGGGCATAGCCAACTTCTATCATAGATTTGTTTATGGTTTCTCACATATTTTATGGACTCTCAATTAATCACAAAGGGGTGGAGAACATGCAAAATTTTAGTGGACAGAGGCAAAGAAAAAACATTTGAAGAGTTAAAGAAAAGACTATGTTCAGCACCAGTACTGGTCATCCTAGATCTGCAACAATCATTTGAGATAGAAATTGATGCATCTAATTATTCTCTTGGCATAGTACTCACACAACATGGGCATCTTGTTTCCTATCATAATGAAACTTTTTCTGATACAATACATAGGTACCCCACCTATGAGAAGGAGTTGTATGTTATTGTTCAAGCCTACAAACAATAAAAACATTATATACTGGGAAAGGAAACTATTATACATACAAATGATAAACCTCTTCAATTCTTTCAAACAAAAGGGAAGTTTCAGAATGATAGACATCAAAGGTGGTCATCTTATCTACAACAATTTCATGTCAACATTCATCATAAAAAGGAAGCAGTAACAAAGTGGCAGATTGTTTGAGTAGGCTTCCAATTGCAGGTTTAACAATGGTGTTGGATTAAAGCGATCATCAATCATCCACATGGGAAAAACTATATAGTATTAAACCTAATTTTCCTAACATATATAGTAAATTGGTAGAAGGAAAGTGTATCCCTAATTTTCATTTGCAAGATGGGTTGCTTTTCCATGTTGGTCATATATGTGTAACCATTGAGGAACGAAAGAAAATGATATGGTAAGCTCACTACAACCATGTTGCAGAATATTTTGGTATTGGTAAGACTACTTCTATTCTTATAAGTATTTCTATTTTCCAAAATTGAAGTAGGATATAATTTAATATATACAATCTCAATCACCCTGTGCAATTGAAAAGCCTAAAAACCTTAAGTTGGGTCTATACTTACCATTACCTATTCCTGATAAGCCATGGTAGTCTATTTCAATGGATATTATGTTTGGGCTTCCAACTACCAGGCATGGGCATGATTGTGTATATATTGTGGTAGAAATGTTTTCTAAAATGACTATTATGGTAGCATGTAAAAAGATGATTTCAACAGAGGATACTTCCAGGTTATTTTTTGAACATGTTTTAATTCATTTTGGTTTTCCCAAAAGCACTATTTTTGAGAGGCATAGTAGGTTCATCGACAAGTTTTGGTTAGCACTATGGGATAAAATGGACACAAATTTGACAAATTCCACAGTATTCCATCCCCAAATAGATGGTCAAAAATAATTTGTGAATCGAATGATCATTCATATCTTACGGATGTATCATTCAAAAAATCCTCGCACATGGGATAAAAGCTTACCCTACGTGGAACACAACTACAGCCGTGCACTCCATACTACTACAGGGAATAGTCCATTTGAGGTTTGTCTTTGGTATCGACCATTAGCACCTATTGATGTAGCACTTCCAGTTTTGAAAAGTAATAGTATATTAAATGCTGACAAGGAGGTAGATACAACAGAAAAATTCAATGATAACATTAGACACCTACAAAAGCAAGTTCATGAGATTTCAGAGCAGAGTAATCATAAGTATAATGAAAGGCATGATAAACATAGAACTCCTCATCACTTTCAGATTGGTGACAAGGTATGTTTACATCTTCAAAAATAGCGCCTTCACGGACCAAACATGAAGCTTGGTCCTCTTCGTTATGGCATGTATACTATTTTGAAGCAAGTTGGTGAGAATGCTTTTGAACTTAATTTTCCATCCTTCTTGGGCTTGCATCCAGTTTTCAATGTGGAATTGTTGAGACCCTATTTTCCTCCTTTGTTGGACATTTCCCAATCTACTGAACACATTCAAGCTGCAGAATTATTTACTACTATTCCAGTCTAGTGTGACCATGTTACTGAAGTCATTTTAAAGACTGAGAAATCACAACATTCCTCTTTATCGGGGGGTTCGAGCTGGTCAACATCTTCACCAAGGCAAGTGGATAACTAAGGAACAAATTGAAGAACAATTTCCTCATTTGTTTCAGCAGATTAGTGCAATGGGGCCCATTTGCAACATGTTGAACAAGTACTTTCAACTTTGCGACAACACTAACTTTATGCCAACATTTAGAAGTTCTCTTTTTGTATGTAGAGTATTCAATACTTAGGGTATATCATTGATACTGAGGGTGTTCATGTTGACCTAGTAAAGATTAAAATAATTAGAGATTGGCCATCTCCTAAAAATTCTATCGCAGATTTTTTTTTGGTTTCTCACATATATCATGGCCTCTCAATAAATCACTAAGGGGTGGAGCACATGCAAAATTTCAGTGGATAGAGGCAAAGAAAAAAGCATTTGAAGAGTTAAAGAAAAGACTATGTTCAACACCAGTATTGGTTCTCCCAGATTTGCAACAATCATTTGAGATAGAAAATGATGCATTTGATTACGCTCTTGGCACAGTAATCACACAACATGGGCATCATGTTTCCTATCACAGTGAAAAAATTTCTAATACAGTACATAGGTACCCCACCTATGACAAGGAGTTGTATGCTATTGTTTAGGCCTACAAATAATGGAAACATTATATATAGGGAAAGGAAATCATTATACATATAGACCATAAACCTCTTCAATTATTGCAAACACAAGGGAAGTTGTAGAATGATAGAGATCAATGGTTATCAGCTTATCTACAACAATTTCACCTCAACATTCGTCATAAAAAAGGAAGTAGTAACAAACTAGAAGATTCTTTGTGTAGGCCTCTAATTGAAGGTTTGACAATGATTTTGGATTCATGTGGTCATCAATCATCCACATGAGAAAAAATATATGGTATGGACCCTCATTTTGCTAACATATATAGTAATTTGGTAGAAGGAAAGTGTGTCTCTGATTTTGACTTGCAGGATGGGTTGGTTTTCCATGTTGGTCATATATGTGTACCCACTGAGGAATGAAAGAAAATGATATCAGAGGCTCACTATATCCCTATTGAAGGACATTTTTGCATTGGAAAGAATATTGCTATCCTTCAAATGTATTTCTATTGGCAAAAATTGTAGCAGTATGTAATTTCAAATATGCAAGCTTGTGCAGTCTATGCAATTGGAAAGCCAGCAAACCGTAAGTTTGGTCTATACTTACCATTACCTATTCCTGATAAGAAATGGTATTCTATTTGAATGGATTTTACATCTAGGATTCAAACTAATAGGCGAGGGCATGATTTTTTATATTTTGTGGTAGATTGGTTTCCTAAAATGGCTATCATGGTATCACGTAAAAAGTTCATTTCTGCAGAAGAGACTGCCAAGTTATTTTTTGAACATGTTTGGGTTCATTTTGGTTTTCCCAAAAGCATTATTTCTGAAAGGGATATAAGGTTCATCATCAAATTTTGGTGAGGACTATGGGCTAAAATGAATACAATTTTGACAAAGTCCACAACATTCCATCCCCAAATAGATGGGCACACATAAGTTGTGAATCGAATGATCATTCATATCTTATAGATGTATCATTCTATACATCCTCGCACATGGGATGAAAGCTTACCCTATGTGAAACATAGATACAATCGTGCACTCTATAGTACTAGAGGGAATAGTCAATTTGATGTTTGTCTTGGGTATCAGCCATTGGCAACTATGGATGTAGCACTACCAGTTTTGCAATCTAATAGTCTATAGAATGTTGACAAGGAGATAGATAAAGCAGAAAAATTCATTGA
This sequence comes from Thuja plicata, assembly GCA_018584345.1. Taxonomy (NCBI): domain Eukaryota; kingdom Viridiplantae; phylum Streptophyta; class Pinopsida; order Cupressales; family Cupressaceae; genus Thuja; species Thuja plicata. The sequence continues at coordinate 578,739 of MU224676.1, read as the reverse complement.
TAACATTAGACACCTACAGCAGAAAGTTAATGAGATTTTGGAGCAGAGTAATCAGAAATATAAGGAAAGGCATGATAAACATAGAAATCCTCATCACTTTCAGATTGGTGACAAGGTATGGTTACATCTTCAGAAAAAGCGCCTACACGAACCATACAGGAAGCTTCATCCTCTTTGTTATGGCTCGTATAATATTGTGAAGCAAGTTGGTGAGAATGCTTTTGAACTAAATTTTCCATCCTTCTTGGGCTTGCATCCAGTCTTCAATGTGGAATTATTGAGACCTTTTTTTCCTCCTTTTTTGGACATATCCCAAGCTACTGACCACATTCAAGCTACAAAATTATCTACTACTATTCTAGTCCAGTGTGACCATGTTACTGAAGTCATTTAAAGACTTTAAGAAATCAAAACATTCCTCTTTGTCAAGTGGTTCTATCTAGTCAACATCCTCATCAAGGTAAGTGGTTAGCTAAGGAACAAATTGAAACACAATTTCCTCATTTGTTGCTGCAGATTAGTGCAGTGGGGTATATTTGTGGCATGTTGAACAAGTGCTTTCAACTCTGCAACAACATAAACTTTATGCCAACATTGAGAAGTGCTCTTTTGGTATCTAGAGTATTCAATACTTAGGGTATATCATTGATACTGATGGTGTTCATGTTGACCCAGTAAAGATTTATATAATCAGAGATTGGCCATCTCCTAAAAATTTCACAAAGCTGCACAGCTTGTTGGGCTTATCCAACTTCTATTGCAAATTTGTTTTTAGTTTCTCACATATATCATGGCCTCTCAATCAATCTCTAAGGGTTGGAGCACATAAAAAATAAATTGGACAGAGGAAAACCAAAAAAAATTTGAAGAGTTAAAAAAAATACTATATTTAGCACCAATACTGGTCCTCCCAAATTGGCAATAATCATTTGAGATAGAAATTGATGCATCTGATTATGCTCTTGGCACAGTACTCACACAACATGGGCATCATGTTTCCTATCACAGTGAAAGTTTTTCTAATATAGTACATAGGTACCCCACCTATGACAAGGAGTTGGTTTCTTTTCTTCAAGGCCTCCAAACAATGGAAACATTATATACTGGGAAAGGAAATTGTTATACATACAGACCATAAACCTATTCATTTCTTGCAAACACAAGGGACGTTGCAGAATGATAGACATCAAAGGTGGTCAACTTATCTGAAATACATTCACCTCAACATTTGTCATTAAAAAGGAAGTAGTAACAAAGTGACAAATTGTTTGAGTAGGCCTTGAATTTCAGGTTTGATAGTGGTGTTGGATTCATGTGGTCATCAATCATCCACATGGGAACAACTATATGGTATTGACCCTAATTTTTCTAACATATATAGTAATTTGGTAGAATGAAAGTGTGTCTCTTATTTTCACTTCCAGGATGGGTTTCTTTTCCATATTGGTCATATATGTGTACCCACTAAGAAAGGAAAGAAAATGATATTGGAAGCTCACTATAGTCGTGTTCCATGAAATTTTGGTATTGGTAAGACTACAACTATCCTTCAAAAGTATTTCTATTGGCCAAAAAGGAAGCAGGATATAATTTCATATATACAAGCTTGTGCAGTCTGTGCAATTGCAAATCCAGCAAATTGTAAGTTGGGTCTATACTTACCATTACCTATTCTTGATAAGCCATGATAGTCTATTTCAATGGATTTTATGTCTGGGATTCTAACTACAAGGCAAGGGAATGATTGTGTATATGTTGTGGTAGATAGGTTTTCTAAAATTACCATCATGTAAAAAGATGTTTTGTGGAAGAGGCTGCCAAGTTATTTTTTTAACATGTTTGGGTTCATTTTGGTGAGCCCAAAAGCATTATTTCTGATAGGGATAGTAGGTTCATTAGAAAATTTTTGTTAGCATTATGGGAAGATAGAAGTTGTGAATCGAATGATAATTCATATCTTACAGATGTATCATTCAAAACATCCTTGCACATGGGATGAAAGCTTACCCTACATACAACATAGCTACAACCATGCACTCCATAGTACTACAAGGCATAGTCCATTTGAGGTTTGTCCTGGGTATCATTCATTGGAAACTATGGATGTGGCACTACTATTTTTTCAATCTAATAGTCTATTGAATGCTGACAAGGAGGTAGATAAAGAGGAAAAATTTATTGATAACATTAGACACCTATAACAACAAGTTCATGAGATTTTGGAGCAGAGTAATCAAAAGTATAAGGAAAGGTGTAATAAACATAGAACTCATTGTCACTTTCAGATTGGTGACAAGGTATGATTACATTTTTAGAAAGAGCGCCTTCATGGACAAAAAAAGAAGCTTTATCCTCTTTGTTATGGCTCATATACTATTGTGACGCAAGTTGGTGAGAATGCTTTTGAACTTAATTTTCCATCCTTCTTGGGCCTTCATCCAGTTTTCAATGTGGAATTGTTGAGAACCTATTTTCCTCCTTTGTTGGGCATTTCCCAAGCTGCTGAACACATTCAAGCTACAAAAATATCTACTACTATTCCAGTCGAGTGTGACCGTGTTACTAAAGTCATTTTAAAGAGTTTGAGAAATCAAAACATTTTTCTTTATCAGGTGGTTCGAGTTGGTCAGCATCCTCATCAAGGCAAGTTGTTAACTAAGGAAAAAATTGAAGCACAATTTCCTCATTTGTTGCAGTAGATTAGTGCAGTGGGGCCAACATTGAGAAGTTCTATTTTGGTATGCAAATTATTCAATACTTATGGTATATCATTGATAGTGAGGGTGTTCTTGTTTAGCCAGTAAAGATTCAAATAATCAGAGATTGGCGATCTCCTAAAACTTTCACAGAGCTTCGTAGTTTCTCAAGCTTAGCCAACTTCTATCGCAGATTTGTTTTTGGTTTCTCACATATATCATGGTCTCTCAATCAATCACTAAGGGGTGGAGCACATGCAAAATTTCAGTGGAAGAGGAAAAGAAAAAATAAATTTGAGGAGTTAAAGAAAAGACTATGTTCATCACTAGTACTAGTCCTCCCAGATCTGCAACAATAATTTGAGTTAGAAACTGATGCATCTGATTATGCTCTCGGCACAGTACTAACACAACATGGGTATCTTGTTGCGTCATAGTGAAATTTTTTATGATATAATACATAGGTACCCCACCTATGACAAGGAGTTGTATGCTATTGTTTAGGCCTATAAACAATGGAAAAATTATATACTAGGAAAGTAAATTGTTATAGATAGAGACCATAAACCTATTCAATTATTGCAAACACAAGGGAAGCTGCAGAATGATAGATATCAAAGGTGGTCATGTTATCTACAAAAAATTCACCTCAACATTCATCATAAAAAGGAAGCAATAACAAAGTGGAAGATTGTTTGAGTAGGCCTCCAATTGCAGGTTTTACAGTGGTGTTGGATTCATGTGGTCATCAATCATCCACATGGGAACAAAGATATGGTATGGACCCTTATTTTTATAACATATATAGTAATTTGGTAGAAGGAAAGTGTGTCTCTAATTTTCACTTGCAGGATGGGTTTCTTTGCCATGTTGGTCATATATGTGTATGCACTGAGGAACAAAAGAAAATTATACACGAAGCTCACTATAGACATGTTGCAGGACATTTTTGTATTGGTAAGACTACTTATATCCTTCAAAAGTATTTCTAGTTTCCAAAAATGAAGAAGGATATAATTTAATATATATAATCTTCTCCACCCTGTGCAATTGCAAAGCTAGAAAACTGTAAGTTGGGTCTATACTTACTATTACCTATTCCTGATAAGCCATGGCATTCTATTTCAATGGATGTTATGTCTAGGCTTCTAACTACCAGGCAGGGGCATGATTGTGTATATGTTGTGGTAGATAGGTTTTCTAAAATGGATATCATGGGATCATGTAAAAGATAATTTCTACAGAAGAGGCTGCCAAGTTATTTTTTGAACATGTTTGGGTTCATTTTGGTTTGCCCAAAAGCATTATTTATGATAGGGATAGCAGGTTCATCACCAAATTTTGGTCAGCACTATGGGATAAAATGGACACAAACTTGACAAGTCTGTATCATTCCATCCCAAAATAGATGGACAGATAGAAATTGTGAACCGAATGATCATTCATATCTTATGGATGTATCATTCAAAACATCCTCACACATGGGGTGAAAGCCTACCCTATGTGCAACACATCTACAACCCTACACTCTATATTACTATAGGGCATAGTCCATTTGAAGTTTGTCTTGGGTATCAGCTATTGGCACCTATGGATGTAGCACTGCTAATTTTGCAATCTAAAATTCTATTGAATATTGACAAGGAGGTAGATAAAGCAAAAAAATTCACTGATAACGTTAGGCACCTACAACAAAAAGTTCATGAGATTTTGGAGCAGAGTAATCAAAAGTATAAGGAAAGGCGTAATAAACATAGAAATCCTCTTCAAATTCAGATTGGTGACAAGGTATGGTTACATCTTCAAAAAGAGTGCCTTCACAAACCAAACTCGAAGCTTCATCCTCTTCGTTATGGTCCATATACTATTGTGAAGCAAGTTGGTGAGAATTCTTTTGAACTTAATTCTCCATCCTTCTTGGGCCTACATCTAGTTTTCAATGTGTAATTGTTGAGACCCTTTTTCCTCCTTAGTTGGACATTTCCCAAGTTACTGAAGACATTCAAGCTACAAAAATTATCTACTAATGTTCCAGTCTAGTGTGACTCTTTTACTGAAGTCAATTTAAAGACTTTGAGAAATCATCACATTCCTCTTTATCGGGTAGTTTGAGTTGGTTAGCATGATCATCAAGGAAAGTGGTTAACTAAGGAACAAACTAAAGAAAAATTTCCTCATTTGTTGTAACAGATTAGTGCAATGGAGCCCATTTGTAGCATGTTGAACAAGTGATTTAAACTCTACAACAACACAAACTTTATGGAAACATTGAGAATTTCTCTTTTGGTATGCAGAGTATTCAATACTTAGGGTATATCATTGATACTGAGGGTGTTCATGTTGACACAATAAAGATTCAAATAATCAGAGATTGGCCATCTCCTAAAAATTTCATAGAGCTTCACAGCTTCTTCGGCTTAGCCAACTTCTATCGTAGATTTGTTTTTGGTTTCTCACATATATCACGGCCTCTCAATCAATCACTAAGGGTTGGAGCACATGCAAAATTTCAGTGGACAGAGGAAAAGCAAAAATCATTTAAAGAGTTAAAGAAAAGACTATGTTCAGCACCAGTACTAGCCCTCCCAGATCTTCAAAAATGATTTGAGATAGAAACTGATGCATCTAATTATGCTATTGGCATAGTACTCAAGAAACATGTGCATCCTATTTCCTATCATAGTGAAAAATTTTCTGATACATTACATAGGTACCCCACCTATGACAAGGAGTTGTATGCTATTGTCTAGGCCTGCAGACAATGGAAACATTATATACTAGAAAAGGAAACTGTTATACATACAGACAATAAACTTCTTCAATTATTGCAAACACAAGGGAAGTTGTAGAATGATAGATATCAAAGGTGGTTAGCTTATCTACAACAATTTCACATCAATATTTGTCATAAAAAGGAAGCAGAAACAAAGTGGCAGATTGTTTGAGTAGGCCTCCAATTACAGGTTTGACAATGGTGTTGGATTCATGTGGTCATATATCGTCCACATGAGAACAACTATATGGTATTGACCCTGATTTTGCTAACATTTATAGAAATTTTGTAGAAGGAAAGCGTGTCTCTGATTTTCACTTGCAGGATGGGTTGCTTTGCCATGTTGTTCATATATGTGTACCCACTGAGTAATGAAAGAAAGTGATATGGGAGGCTCACTACAGCCGTGTTGTAGGAAATTTTGGTATTGGTAAGACTACTACTATCCTTCAAAAGTATTTCTATTGGCCAAAAATGAAGTAGGATATAATTTCATATACACAAGCTTGTGCAGCCTGTGCAATTGAAAAGCCAGACAACTTTAAGTCGGGTCTATACTTACCATTAACTATTCTTGATAATTCAAGGTAGTCTATTTCAAGGGTCTTTATGTTTGGGCTTCCAACTACTAGGTGGGGGCATGATAGTGTATGTTTTGTGGTAAATAGGTTTTCTAAAATAGCTTTCATGGTAGCATGTAAAAAGATGATTTCTGGAGAAGAGACTGCCAAGTTATTTTTTGAACAAGTTTGGGTTCATTTTGGTTTTCCCAAAAGCATTAGTTATGATAGGTATAGCAGGTTTATCAACAAATTTTTGTCAGCACTATGGGCTAAAATGGACAGAAAGTTGACAAAGCCCACACAATTCCATCCCCAAATAGATGGGCAAACAAAAGTGGTGAATCAAATTATGATTCATATCTCACAGATGTATCATTCAAAATATCCTTACACATGGGATGAAAGCTTACCCTATGTGCAACACAGATACAGTCGTGTACTCCATAGTACTATAGTGAATAGTCCATTTGAGGTTTGTCTTGGGTATAAATCATTGGCACCTATGGATGTAGCACTTCCATTTGTGCAATCTAATAGCCTATTGAATGCTGACAAGGACGTAGATAAAGAAGAAAAATTCATTAATAATATTAGACACCTAAAGCAGCAAGTTCATGAGAACTCCTCATCACTTTGAGATTGGTGACAAGGTATGGTTACATTTTCAAAAAGATTACCTTCATGAACCAAACATGAAGCTTTGTCCTCTTTGTTATGGCCCGTATACTATTGTGAAGCAAGTTGGTGAGAATGATTTTGAGCTTAATTTGCCATCATTCTTGGGTCTGCATCCATTTTTCAATGTGGAATTTTTGAGACCCTATTTTCCTCCTGTGTTCGACATTTCCTAGGTTACTGAACACATTCAAGCTGCAAGATTATTTACTACTATTCCAGTCCAGTATGACCATGTTACTGGAGTCATTTTAAAGACTTTGATAAATTAGAACATTCCTCCTTATCAGGTGGTTCAAGCTGGTCAGCATTCCCATCAAGGCAAGTGGTTAACTAACAAACAAATTGAAGCAGAATTTCCTCATTTGTTGCAGCATATTAGTGCAATGGGGCTGATTTGCAGCATGTTGAACAATTGCTTTCAACTCTGCAACAACACAAACTTTATGCCAACATTAAGAAGTGCTCTTTTGGAATGTATAGTATTCAATACTTAGGTTATATCATTGATACTGAGGATGTTCATGTAGATCCAATAAAGATTCAAATAATCAAAGTTTGGCTTTCTCCTAAAACTTTCACAGAGCTTTGCATCTTCTTGGGCTTTGCCAACTTCTATTGCAGATTTGTTTTTGGTTTCTCACATATATCATGTTCTCTCAATCAATCACTAAGGGGTGAAGCACATGTAAAATTTTAGTGGATAGAGGCAAGGCAAAAAGAATTTGAAGAGTTGAAGAAAAGACTATGTTCAGCACTAGTATTGGTCCCCATATCTGCAACAATTATTTGAGATAAAAACTGATGTGTCTGATTATGCTCTTGGCGTAGTACTCACACAACATGGGCATCTTGTTGCCTTTTATAGTGAAAATGTTCCTGATACAGTACATAGGTATCCCACCAACGACAAGAAGTTGTATGTTATTGTTCAGGCCAACAAACAATAGAAACATTATATATTGGGAAAGGAAATTGTTATACATACATACCATAAACCTCTTCAATTCTTGCAAATAGAAGGGAAGTTGCAGAATGATAGATATCAAAGGTGGTCATCTTATTTACAACAATTTCACCTCAACATTCATCATAAAAAGGAAGTAGTAACAATGTGGTAGATTGTTTGAGTAGGCCTTCAATTGCATGTTTGACAATGGTTTTCGATTCATGTTGTCATCAAACATCCACATGGGAACAATTATATGGTATTGACCCTAATTTTGCTAACATATATAGTATTTATGTAGAAGGAAAGTGTGTCTCTGATTTTCACGTGCAAGATGGGTTGCTTTTCCATGTTGGTCATATAAGTGTACCCACTGAGGAATGAAATAAAATTATATAGAAATCTCACTACAACCATGTTGCAGGACATTTTGGTATTGGTAAGAATACTTCTATCCATAAAAAGTATTTCTATTGGCCAAAAATGAAGCAGGATATAATTTCGTATATACAAGCTTGTGCAGCCTATGCAATTGCAAAGCCAAAACACCATAAGTTGGGTCTATACTTAACATTACCTATTCCTAATAAGCCATGGAAGTCTATTTCAATGGGTTTTATGTCTAGGCTTCCAACTACCAGGCGGGGGCATGATTGTGTATATTTTTTATTAGATAGGTTTTCTAAAATGGCTATCATGGTAGCATGTAAAAAGATGATTTCTACATAAGAGACTGCCAAGTTATTTTTTGAACATGTTTGGGTTTAGTTTGGTTTGGCCAAAACCATTATTTCTGATAGGGATAGCAAGTTCATCAGCAAATTTTGGTCAGCACTAACGGCTAAAATGGACACAATGTTGACAAAGTCCACAACATTTCATCCCCAAAAATGGGTAGACAGAAGTTGTGAATCAAATGATCATTCATATGTTACAGACGTATCATTCAAAACATCCTCACACATGGGATGAAATCTTACCCTATGTGCAACACAACTACAACCATCTACTCCAAAATACTATAGGTAATAGTCCATTTGAGGTTTGTATTGGGTATTATCCATTGGCACCTATGAATTTAGCACTGCTAGTTTTCCAATCTAATAGTCTATTGAATGCTGACAAGAAGGTAGGTAAAGCAAAAAAATTCATTGATAACATTAGACACCTACAACAACAAGTTCATAATATTTTAGAGTAGAGTGATCAAAAGTATAAGGAAAGGCATGATAAACATAGAACTCATCATCACTTTTATATTTGTGACAAGGTATGGTTACATTTTCAGAAAGAGCGCCTTCACGGACCAAACAAGAAGCTTCATCCTCATCACTTCAGCCCGTATACTATTGTGAAGCTAGTTGGTGAGAATGTTTTTGAACTTAATTTCCCATCCTTCTTGGGCCTGCATCTAGTTTTCAATGTGGAATTATTGACATCCTATTTTCCTCCTATGTTGGACATTTCCCAAGCTATTGAACACATTCAAGCTGCTGAATTATCTACTATTGTTAATGTCCAGGGTGACCATGTTACTGAAGTCAATTTAAAGACTTTGAGAAATTAGACTATTCCTCTTTATCGGGTGGTTCGAGATGGTCAACATCCTCATCAAGGAAAATGGTTAACTAAGGAACAAATTGAAGCACAATTTCCTCATTTTTTGGAGCAGATTAGTGCAATGGGTCCCATTTGCAGCATGTTGAACAAGCGCTTTCAACTTTACAACAACACAAACTTTATTCCAACATTGAGAAGTGCTCTTTTGGTATGCAGAGTATTCAATACTTAGGGTATATCATTGATACTAAGGGTGTTCATTTTGACGCAGTAAAGATTCAAATAAGTAGAGATTGGCCATCTCCTATAACATTCCTAGAGCTTCGCAGCTTCTTGGGCTTAGCCAACTTCTATCGTAGATTTGTTTTTGGTTTCTCACAAATATCATGGCCTTTTAATAAATCACTAAGGGATGGAGCACATGTAAAAATTCAGTGGAAAGAGGCAAAGAAAAAATCATTTGAAGAGTTAAAGGAAAAACTATGTTCAACACCACTATTGGTCCTCCCAAATCTGCAACAATCATTTGATATAGAAATTGATGCATCTGATTATGTTATTGGCCTAGTACTCACGCAACATGGGCATCTTCTTTCCTATCATAGTGAAATTTTTTCTTATACAGTACATAGGTACCCCACCTATGGCAAGGAGTTGTATGATTTTGTTGAGGCCTACAAACAATGGAAACATTATATATCAGGAAAGGAAACTATTACACATATAGACAATAAACCTATTCAATTATTGCAAACACAAAGGAATTTGCAGAATGATAGAAATCAAAGCTGGTCAGCTTATCTACAATAGTTTCACCTCAACATTCATCATAAAAAGGAAGCAGCAACAAAGTGGCTGATTGTTTGAGTAGGCCTCCAATTTTGGGTTTGACAATGGTGTTCAATTCATGTGGTCATCAATCATCCACATGGGAACAACTATATGGTATTAACCCTAATTTTGCTAACATATATAGTAATTTGGTAGAAGGAAAGTGTGTCTATGATTTTCACTTGCAGGATGGGTTGCTTTGCCATGTTGGTCATATATGTGTACCCATTGAGGAATGAAAGAAAATGATATGGGAAGCTCACTACAGCCATGTTGCAAGACACTTTGGTATGGTAAGACTACGGCTATCCTTTGAAAGTATTTCTATTTCAAAAAAAATGAAGCAGGATATAATTTCATATATACAAGCTTGTGCAGCCTATACAATTGCAAAGCCAAAAAACTGTAAGTTGGGTGTATACTTACCATTACCTATTATTGATAAGCCATGGCAGTCTATTTCAATGGATTTTATATCACAAATTTTATCTTCTAGGTGAGGACATGATTGTTTATATGTTGTGGTAGATAGGTTTTCTAAAATGGCTATCATGGTAACATGTAAAAAGATGATTTGTGCAAAAGAGACTACCAAGTTATTTTTTGAACATGTTTGGGTTCATTTTGGTTTTCCCTAAAGCATTATTTCTGATATGGATAGCAGGTTTATCAACAAATTTTGGTCAGCACTATGGGCTAAAATGGATGCAAAGTTGAAAAAGTCCACAACATTCCATGCCCAAATAGATGGGTAGATAGAAGTTGTGAATCAAATGATCATTCATATCTTACAGATGTATCATTAAAAACATCCTTCCATATGGGATGAAAGCTTACCCTATGTTCAACGTATAGATACAACCATGCACTCCATAGTACTATAGGGAATATTTCATTTGAAGTTTGTCTTGGGTACTAGCCATTAGCACCTATAGATGTAAAACTTCCATTTTTGCAATCTAGTAGTCTTTTGAATGTTGAAAAGGAGGTAGATAAAGAAAGAAAGTTCATTGATAACATTAGACACGTACATCAGAAAGTTCCCGAGATTTTTGAGAAGAGTAATTAGAAGTCTAAGGAAATGCATGATATATATAGAACTCCTCATTACCTTCGAATTGGTGACAACGTATGGTTACATCTTCACAAAGAATTCCTTTATGGACCAAATAGGAAGCTTCATCCTCTTCATTATGGCTTGTATACTATTGTGAATCAAGTTGGTGAGAATGATTTTGAACTTAATTTGCCATCCTTTTGGGCCTGCATCCAGTTTTCAACATGGAATTTTTGAGACCCTATTTTCCTCCTTTTTTGGACATTGCCCAAGCTACTAAACTTATTCAAGCTACAAAATTATCTACTATTGTTCCAGTCCAGTATGACCATTTTACTAAAGTCATTTTAAAGACTTTGAGAAATCAGAACATTCCTCTTTATCAGGTGGTTCGAGATGGTCAACATCCTCATCAAGGAAAGTGGTTAAATAAGGAATAAATTGAAGAAAAATTTCCTCATTTGTTGCAGTAGATTAGTGCAATTGGACCCATTTTCAGCATGTATAACAAGTTCTTTCAAATCTACAACAACACAAACTTTATGCTAACATTGAGCAGTGCTCTTTTGGTATGCAGAGTTTTCAATACTTAGGGTATATCATTGATACTGAGGGTGTTCATTTTGAACCGGTAAAGATTCAAATAATCAGAGATTGGCCATCTCCTAAAAATTTCACAGAGTTTCACAGCTTCTTGGGCTTAGCCAACTTCTATCGCACATTTCTTTTTAGTTTCTCACATATATCATGGCCTCTGAATCAATCACTAAGGGGTAGAGCACATGAAAAATTGATGACATAAGTAAAGAAAAAATAATTTTAAGAGTTAAATAAAATATTATGATCAACACCAAACTGGCCCTCCCAGATCTACAACAATCATTTGAGATAGAAAAAGATGCATATGATTATGCTCTTGGTGCAGTAGTCACGCAAAATGTGCATCTTGTTGCCTAACACAGTGAAAATTTTTCTTATACAGTACATAGGTACCCCACCGATGACAAGGAGTTGTATGCTATTATTCAAGCCTACAAACAATGCAAACATTATATACTAGGAAAGGAAACTGTTATACATACAGACCATAAACCTCTTCAATTCTTGCAAACATAAGGGAACTTGTAGAATGATATACATCAAAGGTCGTCATCTTATCTACATCAATTTCACCTCAACAATTTTCATAAAAAATGAAGCAGTAACAAAGTGGCATATTATTTGAGTAGGCCTCTAATTGTAGGTTTGACAATGGTGTTGGGTTCATGTTGTCATCAATCATCCACTTGGGAACAACTATATGGTATTGACCTTGATTTTGCTAACATATATAGTAATTTGGTAGAAGGAAAGTGTGTCTCTAATTTTCACTTGTAGGATGGGTTGCTTTTCCATGTTGGTCATGTATGTGTACCCACTAAGGAATGAAATAAAATGATATGGGATGCTCACTATAGCTGCGTTGCTGGACATTTTGTTATTGGTAAGACTACTGTTATCGTTCAAAAGTATTTCTATTGGCCAAAAAAGAAGCAGGATATAATTTCATATATACAAGCTTGTGCATCTTGTGCAATTACAAAGCCAACAAACCGTAATTTGTGTCTATACTTACCATTACCTATTCTTGATAAGCCATGGCAGTCTATTTTAATGGATTGAATGTTTGGTCTTCCAACTACCAAGTTGGGGCACAATTGTGTATATGTTGTGGAAGATAGGTTTTCTAAATGAGTATAATGATAACATGTAAAAAGATGATTTCTGCAAAAGAGACTACCAAGTTATTTTTTGACAATATTTGGGTTCATTTTGGTTTGCCCAAAAGCATTATTTTTGATAGGGATAGCGGGTTCATCAACAAATTTTGTTCAGCACTATGGGATAAAATGGACACAAAGTTGACAAAATCCACAACATTCCATCACCAAACAGATGGGCAGACATAAGTTGTGAATCGAATGATCATTCATATCTTATAGATATATCATTCAAAACATCATCGCATATTTGATGAAAGCTCACCCTACATGCACCACAGCTACAACCGTGCACTCCATAGTACTACAGGTCATAGTCCATTTTAGGTTTATCTCGGGTATCAGCCATTGGCACCTATGAATGTAGCACTACCAGTTTTGTAATCTGATAGTCTATTAAATGTTGAAAAGGAGGTAGATAAAGAAGAAAAATTCATTGATAACATTAGACACCTACAACAGCAAGTTCATGAGATTTTGGAGTAGAGTAATCATAAGTATAAGGAAAGGCATGATAAACATAGAACTCATCACGAATTTTAGACTAGTGACAACGTATGGTTACATCATTAGAATGAGTTCCTTCAGAGACAAAACAAGAAGCTTCATCCTCTTCATTATGGCTTTTATACTATTGTGAAGCAAGTTGATCAGAATGCTTTTGAACTTAATTTGCAATCCTTCTTGGACCTGCATCCATTTTTCAATGTGGAATTATTGAGACCCTATCTTCCTCCTTTGTTGTACATTTCCCAAGCTACTGAACCCATTCAAGCTACAAAATTATCTACTAGTGTGACCATGTTACTGAAGTCATTTTAAAGACTTTGAGAAATCATAACATTCCTCTTTATCAGGTGGTTTGAGCTGGTCAACATCCTCATCAAGGCAAGTGGTTAACTAAGGAACAAATTGAAGCACAATTTCCTCATTCATTGCAGTAGATTAGTGCAATGGGGCCCATTCACAACATGTTGAACAAGTGCTTTCAACTTTACAACAACACAAACTTTATGCCAACATTGAGAAGTGCTCTTTTGGTGTGTAGAGTATTCAATACTTAGGTTATATCATTGATACAGAGGGTGTTCATATTAACCCACTAAAGATTCAAATAATCAGAGATTAGCCATTTCCTAAAACTTTCACAGATCTTCGCAGCTTCTTAGGCTTAGGCAACTTCTATTGCAAATTTGTTTTTGGTTTCTCACATATATCATGGCCTCTCAATCAATCACTAAGGGGTGGAGAACATGGAAAATTTCAGTGTATAGAGTCAAAGAAAAAAATATTTGAAGAGTTAAAGAAAAGACTATGTTCAACACCAGTATTGGTCCTCCCAGATCTGCATCAATCATTTGAGATAGAAACATATGCATCTGATTATTCTCTTGGCACAGTACTCATGCAATATGATCATCCTTTTGCCTGTCACAGTGAAAATGTTTCTTACAGAGTACATAGGTACCCCACCTATGACAAGGAGTTGTATGCTATTGTTCAAGCCTACAAATAATGGAAACATTATTTACTAGGAAAGGAAACTATTATACATACAAACCATAAACCGTTTCAATTCTTGCAAACACAAGGGAAGTTGTAGAATGATAGACATCAAAGGTGGTCAGCTTATCTACAACAATTTCACCTCAACATTCATCATAAAAAATGAAGCAGTAACAAAGTGGCAGATTGTTTGAGTAGGCCTCTAATTGCGGGTTTGACAATGGTGTTGGATTCATGTGGTCATCAATCATCCACATGGGAACAACTATATGGTATTGACCCTGATTTTGCTAACATATATATTAATTTGGTAGAAGGAAAGTGTGTCTCTGATTTTCAATTGCAATATGGGTTTCTTTGCCATGTTGGACATATATGTGTACCTACTAAGGAATGAATGAAAATGATATGTGAATATCACTACAACCATGTTGTAGGACATTTTGGTATTGGTAAGACTACTGCTATCCTAGAAAATTATTTCTATTAGCCAAAAATGAAGCAAGATATAATTTCATATATACAAGCTTGTAGAGCCTGTGCAATTGCAAAGCCAGAAAACCGTAAGTTGGGTCTATACTTACCATTACCTATTCCTGATAAGTCATGGTAGTATATTTCAATGGATTTTATGTCTAGGCTTCCAACTACTAGGCGGAGGCATGAGTGTGTAGATGTTGTCATAGATAGGTTTTTTAAAATGGATATCATGGTAACATGTAAAAAGATGATTTCTATAGAAGAGATTGCCAAGTTATTTTTTGAACGTGTTTGGGTTCATTTTGGTTTGCTCAAAAGCATTATTTCTAATAGGGATAGTAGGTTTATAAGAAAATTTTGGTAAGCACTATGGGCTAAAATAGACACAAAGTTGACAAAGTCCATAGCATTCCATACCCAAACAGATGGCCAGATAGATGTTGTGAATCAAATGATCATTCATATCTTACAGATGTATCATTCAAAACATCCTCACACATGGGATGAAATCTTACCCTAAGTGAAACACAACTACAACTGTGCACTCCCTAGTACTACAGGGCATAGTCCATTTTAGGTTTGTCTTGGGTATCAGCCATTGGAACCTATGGATGTAGCACTACCAATTTTGCAATTTAATAGTCTATTGAATGCTGACAAGGAGGTAGATAAAGAAGAAAAATTCATTGATAACATTAGACACTTACAATAGCAAGTTCATGATATTTTGGAGCAGAATAATCAGACGCATAAGGAAAGGCATGATAAACTTAGTTGTTCTCATCACTTTTAGATTGGTGACAAGGTATGGTTATTTCTTCAGAAAGAGCACCTTCACAGACCAAATAGGAAGCTTTGTCCTCTTTTCTATGGCCCATATAATATTGTGAAGCAAGTTGATGAGAATTATTTTGAACTTAATTTCTCATCCTTCTTGGGCTTGCATCTAGTTTTCAATGTAGAATTGTTGAGACCCTATTTTCCAGCTTTGTTGGACATTTCCCAAGCTACTAAACACATTCAAGCTACAATATTATCTACTACTATTCCAGTCTAGTGTGACCATGTTAGTGAAGTCATTTTAAAGACTTTGAGAAATCTAAATATTCCTCTTTATCAGGTGGTTCAAGCTAGTCATCATCCTCATCAAGGCAAGTGGTTAAATAAGGAAAAAATTGAAGGACAATTTCCTCATTTGTTGCAGAAGATTAGTGCAATAGGGCCAATTTGTAGCATGTTGAACAAGTTCTTTCAACTCTGAAACAACACAAACTTTATGCCAACATTGAGCAGTGCTCTTTTCGTATGCAGAGTATTCAATACTTAGTGTATATCATTGATACTGATGATGTTCATGTTGTCCTAGTAAAGATTCAAATAATCACAGATTGGCCATCTCCTAAGACATTCACAGAGCTTCACAACTTCTTGGGCTTAGCCAACCTCAATCAAAATATTTTTTTTGGTTTATGTCATATATCATGGCCTCTCAATCAATCACTAAGGGGTGGAGCACATGCAAAATTTCAGTGGATAGAGGGAAAGCAAAAATCATTTGAAAAGTTAAAAAAACATTATGTTCTACACCAATATTGGTCCCCCTAATTTGCAACAATCATTTGAGATAGAAAATGATGTATCTGATTATCCTCTTGGGACAGTACTCACGCAACATGGGCATCATGTTGCCTATCACAGTTAAAATATTTATTATACAGTACATAGGTACCCTACCTATGACAAGGAGTTGTATGTTAATGTTCAAGCCTACAAATAACGGAAACATTATATACTAGGAAAGGAAACTGTTATACATACAGACCATAAACCTCTTCAATTCTTGCAAACATAAGGGAAGTTGTAGAATGATAGACATCAAAGGTGGTTAGGTTATCTACAACAATTTCACCTCAACATTCATCATAAAAATGGAAGTAGTAACAAAGTGGTAGATTGTTAGAGTAGGCCTCCAATTGTAGGTTTGACAATGGTGTTGGAT
Organism: Thuja plicata; assembly: GCA_018584345.1. Lineage (NCBI taxonomy): Eukaryota > Viridiplantae > Streptophyta > Pinopsida > Cupressales > Cupressaceae > Thuja > Thuja plicata. The sequence goes on along the minus strand of MU224676.1, from coordinate 561,890 downwards.
TCATGTGGTAATCCATCATCCACATGGGAACAACTATATGGTATTGACCTTGATTTTGCTAACATATATAGTAATTTTGTAGAAGTAAAATGTGTCTTTGATTTTCACTTGCAGGACGGGTTGCTTTGCCGTGTTGGTCATATATGTGTAGTCACTGAGGAATGAAATAAAATGATATGGGAAGCTCACTACAGCCATGTTGAAGGACATTTTGGTATTGGTAAGACTACTTCTATCCTTAAAAAGTATTTCTATTGGCAAAAAATGAAGCAGGATATAATTTCATATATACAAGCTTGTGCAACCTGTGCAATTACAAAGCTAGAAAACCGTAAGTTGGTTCTATACTTAATATTACCTATTCTTGATAAGCCATGAAAGTCTATTTTAGTGGATTTAATGTTTGGGCTTCCAAATACCATGCAGGGGAATGATTGTGTATGTGTTATGGTAGATAGGTTTTCTAAAATGGCTATCATGCTATCATGTCAAAAGATGATTTCTGAAGAAGAGACTGCCAAGTTATTTTTGAACATGTTTGGGTTCATTTTGGTTTTCCCAAAACCATTATTTCTGATAGGGATAGCAAGTTCATCAACAATTTATGGTAAGCACAATGTCCACAACATTCCATCCCCAAACAGATGGGCAGACAAAAATTGTGAATCGAATGATCATTCATATCTTATGGATGTATCATTCAAAACATACTCACACATAGGATGAAAGCTTACTCTATGCGCAACACAGCTATAATCGTGCACTCCATAGTACTACAGATCATAGTCCGTTTGAGGGTTGTCTTGGGTATTAGCCATTGGCACCTATGGATGTAGCGTTACCTATTTTGCAATATAATAATATATTGAATGATGAAAAGGAGGTAGATAAAGCAAAAAAATTCATTGATAACATTAGACACCTACAACAACAAGTTCATGAGATTTTGGAGCAGAGTAATCAGAAGTATAAGCAAAGTCATGATAAACATAGAAATACTCATCACTTTTAGATTGGTGTTAGGGTATGGTTACATCTTTAGAAAGAGCGCCTTCAAGGACCAAATAGGAAGCTTCATCCTCTTCATTATGGCCTGTATGCTATTGTGAAGTAAGTTGGTGAGAACACTTTTAAACTTAATTTGACATCCTTCCTGGACCTGCATCTAGTTTTTAATGTGGAATTGTTGAGACCCTATTTTCCTCCTTTATTGGACATTTCCCAAGCTACTGGACACATTCAAGCTTCAAAATTATCTACTACTATTCTAGTCCAGTGTGACCATGTTACTCAAGTCAATTTAAAGACTTTGAGAAATGAGAACATTCCTCTTTATTGGCTGGTTCGAGCTGGTCAACATCCTCATCAAGGCAAGTGGTTAACTAAGGAACAAATTGAAGCAAAATTTCCTCATTTGTTGTAGCATATTAGTGCAATAGGGCCCATTTGCAGCATGTTGAACAAGTTCTTTCAACTCTGCAACAACACAAAATTTATGCCAACATTGAGAAGTGCTCTTTTGGGATGCAGAGTATTCAATACTTAGGGTATATCATTTATAATGAGGGTCTTCATGTTGACCCAGTAAAGATTCAAATAATCAAAGATTAGCCATCTCCTAAAAATTTAACAGAGCTTTTCTGCTTCTTTGGCTTAGCCAATGTCTATCACAGATTTTTGTTTGGTTTCTCAAATAAATTATGGCCTCCCAATCAATCAATAAGGGGTGGAGCACATGCAAAATTTTAGTGGACAAAAGCAAAGAAAAAAGAATTTAAAGAGTTAAAGAAAATACTATGTTCAACACCAGTATTGGTCCTCCCAGATCTGCAACAATCATTTGAGATAAAAACTAATGCATCTGATTATGCTCTTCGCGTAGTACTCGCGTAACATGGGCATCATGTTACCTATCATAGTGAAATTTTTTCTGATATAGTACATAGGTACCCCACCTATGACAAATATTTGTATGTTATTTTTGAGGCCTACAAATAATGGAAACATTATATACTGGGAAAGGAAACTATTATACATACAGACCATAAACCTCTTCAATTCTTGAAAACAAAAGGGAAGTTGCAGAATAATAGACATCAAAGGTGGTCAGCTTATCGACAACAATTTTAGCTCAACATTTGTCATAAAAAATGAAGCAGTAACAAAGTGGCAGATTGTTTGAGTAGGACTCCAATTGCAGGTTTGACAATAGTGTTGGATTCATGTGGCCATAAATCATCCACATTGGAAAAAATATATGGTATTGACCCTGATTTTCCTAACATATATAGTAATTTGGTAGAAGGCAAGTGTGTCTCTGATTTTCACTTGCAGGATGAGTTGCTTTTCCATGTTGGTCATATATGTGTACCCATTGAGGAATGAAATAAAATGATATGGAAAGCTCACTACATCCATGCTGAAGGACATTTTGGTATTGGTAAGACTACTTCTATCCTTCAAAAATATTTCTATTGGCCAAAAATGAAGCAGGATATAATTTCATATATACAAGCTTGTGCAGCTTGTGCAATTGCAAAGTCAACACACCGTAAGTTGGGTCTATACTTACCATTACCTATTCCTGATAAGCCATGGTAGTCTATTTCAATGGATTTTATGTCTAGGCTTCCTACTACCAGGCGGGGGCATGATTGTGTATATGTTGTGGTAGATAGGTTTTCTAAAATGTCTATCATGGTAGCATGTAAAAAGATTATTTTTTTAGAAGAGACTGCCAAGTTATTTTTTGAACATGTTTGGGTTCATTTTGGTTTTCCCAAAAGCATTATTTCTGATAGGGATAACCTGCTCATCAGAAAATTTTGGTCAGCACTATGGGCTAAAATGCGCACAAAGTTGACAAAGTCCATAATAATGCATCCCCAAATAGATGGGTAGACAAAACTTGTGAATTGAATGATCATTCATATCTTATAGAAGTATAATTCAAAACATCCTCACACATGGGATGAAATCTTACCCTAAGTGCAACACAACTACATCTGTGCACTCCATAGTACTAAAGGGTATAGTCCATTTGAGGTTTGTCTTGGGTATCAGCCATTAGCACCTATAGATGTAGGACTACTATTCTTGCAATCTAACAGTCTATTGAATGCTCACAAGGAGGTGGATAAAGTAGAAAAATTCATTGATAACATTAGACACCTACAACAGAAAGTTCATGAGATTTTTGAGAATACTAATAAGAAGTATAAGGAAAGGAATGATAAACATAGAACTCCTCATCACCTTTAAATTGGTGACAAGGCATAGTTACATATTCAAAAAGAGCTCCTTCACAGACCAAATAGGAAGCTTCACCCTCTTCATTATGACCCGTATACTATTGTGAAGCAAGTTGGTGTGAATGCTTTTGAACTTAATTTGCCATGCTTCTTGGGCCTGCATCTAGTTTTCAATGTGGAATTGTTGAGACCCTATTTTCCTCCTTTGTTGGGTATTTCCCAAGCTACTGAACACATTGAAGCTATAGAATTATATACTACTATTCCTATCTAGTGTGACCGTGTTACTAAATTCATTCTAAAGACTTTGAGAAATCAGAACATTGCTCTTTCTCGGGTGGTTCCAGCTGGTCAACATCCTCATCAAGGAAAGTGGTTAACTAAGGATCACATTGAAGCACAATTTCCTCATTTGTTGCAGCAAATTAGTGCAATGGGGCCCATTTGCAGCATGTTGAACACGTGCTTTCAACTTTGCAACAACACAAACTTTATGCCAACATTGAGAAGTGCTCTTTTGGTATGCAGAGTATTCAATACCTAGGGTATATCATTGATAATGAGGGCCTTCATGTTTTCACAGTAAAGATTCAAATAATCAAAGATTGGCCATCTCCTAAAACTTTCACAGAGCTTTGTAGCTTCTTGGGTTTAGCCAACTTCTATCGCAGATTTTTTTTTGGTTTCTCATATATATCATGGCCTCTCAATCAATCACTAAAGGGTGGAGCACATGAAAAATTTCAGTGGACAGAGGCAAAAAAAAAGTATTTGAAGAGTTAAATAAAAGATGATGTTTAGTACCCATACTGGTCCTCCTAGATCTGCAACAATCATTTGAGATAAAAATGGATGCATGTGATTATGCTCTTGGTGCAGTACTCACGCAACATGGGCATCCTGATGCCTGTCACAGTGAAATTGTTTTTGATACAGTACATAGGTACCCCACCTATGACAAGGAGTTGTATGCTATTGTTTAGTCCTGCAAACAATGGAAAAATTATATACTGGGAAAGGAAACTATTATACATACAGAACATAAACTTCTTTAATTCTTGCAAACACAAGGGAATTTATAGAATGATAGACATCAAAGGTGGTCATCTTATCTACAACAATTTCACCTCAACATTTGTCATAAAAATAAAGTAGTAACAAAGTGGCAGATTGTTTGAGTAGTCCTCCAATTACAGGTTTGACAATGGTGTTGGATTCATGTGGTCATCAATCATCCACATGAGAACAACTATATGGTATTGACCTTCATTTTCCTAACATATATTGTAATTTGGTAGAAGGAAAGCATGTCTCTGATTTTCACTTGTAGGATGGGTTGCTTTTCCATATTGGTCATATATGTGTACCCACTAAGGAATGAAAGAAAATGATATGGGAAGCTCACTACAACTGTGTTGCATGACATTTTGGTATTGGTAAGACTACTTCTATCCTTCAAAAGTCTTTCTATTGGTGAAAAATGAAGCAGGATATAATTTCATATATACAAGCTTGTGCAGCCTGTGTAATTGCAAAGCCAAAAAACTATAATTTGGGTCTATAGTTACCATTACCTATTACTGATAAGCCATGGTAGTCTATTTCAATGGATTTTATGTCTTTGCTTCCAACTACCAGGAGGGGGCATGATTGTGTATATGTTGTGGTAGATAGTTTTTCTAAAATTGCTATCATGGTAGCATGTAAAAAGATGATTTCTATAGAAGAGACTGCCAAGTTGTTTTTTTAACATTTTTGGGTTCATTTTGGTTTTCCCAAAAGCATTATTTTTGATAGGGATAGCAGGTTCATCAGCAAATTTTGGTCAACACTATCGGCTAAAATGGACACAAAATTGACAAAGTCCACAACATTTTATCCACAAACAGATGGCGGAGAGAAGTTGTTAATCGAATGATCTTTCATATCTTATGAAAGTATCATTCAAAACATCCTTGCATATGGGATGACAGCTTACCCTACATGAAACACAGCTACAATTGTGCACTCCATAATACTACAGGGCATAGTCCATTTGAGGTTTGTCTTACGTATCATCCATTGGCACCTATGGATGTAGCACTGCTAATTTTTCAATATAATAGTCTATTGAATCCTAACAAGGAGGTAGATAAAGAAGAAAAATTCATTGATAACATTAGACACCTACAATAGCAAGTTCATGATATTTTGGAGTAGAGTAATCAGAAGTATAAGGAAAGGCATGATAAACATAGAACTCCTCATCACTTTTAGATTGGTGAAAAGGTATGGTTACATCTTCAGATTGAGTGCCGTGATGGACCAAACAAGAAGCTTTTTCCTCTTCATTATGTCTCATATACTATTGTGAAGAAAGTTGGTGAGAATTCTTTTGAACTTAATTTGCCATCCTTTTTGGGCCTGTATCCAGTTTTCAATGTGGAATTGTTGAGACCCTATTTTCCTCCTTTGTTGGATATTTCCCAAGCTACTGAACACATTCAAGCTGAAGAATTATCTAATACTCTTCCAGTCTAGTGGGACCAAGTTACTAAAGTCATTTTAAAGACTTTGATAAATTAGAACATTCCTCTTTATTGGGGGGTTTGAGTTGGTCAACATCCTCATCAAGGAAAGTGGTTAGCTAAGGAAAAATTTGACACACCATTTCCTCATTTGTTAGAGCAGATTAGTGCAAGGGGGAGGAATGATTAGGATGGAATTGGGAAATACTGAAATATAATTGTTCAATATTTTTGATGTCTAAGTAAACTACATTTTTAAAGATCTTCAGGGCATTTCTAGGCAATTTTGGGTCTACAATTTTGGATTATCTTTCCAAAGAAGTTAACGGTTCACAAATCAAACCTAGGACTAGAAAGTTATGCCTTCTCCAAGTAAGCTTAAATTTTAATATAGTTTTTTGAAATTTTTGGTAGTTTTAATAAGTTTATTTATAATAAACATTATGATGACTCTTCATTTCATTTTCAAGGTATTATAGTGACCCTTGGGATCTATCATATTTTTTTAAACTCTAATTTTGAATAGAATGGATTAGTTTTTGGCTTGCAATTTTGTTGTTAGTCTTCTGGTTTTTATTTTAAAATTCACAATACCTCATATATCACACCAGGTATTGTAATCTGATTCATAATTTAGATCATCCATGCATGTCTTAAAGTCATCATATGACCATGCAAAGATGTGTTTATATTTATTGAGAAGGTCAACCAACAACTCTCCTATTTTAGAGGACAATTTCTTACAAATTTATACCTTCTTAGGAGCTTCATCTATCCCCAAATTCACTTCCTCCAAGTTCACTGGCTTGTTCAAAGTCCTTGTAGAATAGGACTTGTCCTTATTGTCAAAAGCTTTCTCAAGCACAACCAATCCTTTGGGAACTCTGTTTGACTTCAATTGTAGGAACTCTTTGCCAAATATAGTATCCTTACCATCCACAATCTCTACATACCCACTTAAGTCAATTTATTTGTTTCCATTATCTGATTCACAATGCAAAAATCTCAAAACATCTAAATCATCTTCAAAAACCTGCCAACTTTCAATATTGTCTATGATAGAAAGCCTGGATTGAAATTCAATCTTAGAAATTCCTACAAAGGTAATATCACCTGGCCGTAAAGCAATGTTGGCCAACAAGTCTGCCATTTTGTTTTGATTCCTATCCATCCAGTAAATACCAAAAGAATCAAAATTTTCTATTTCATCCCATACAACATTCTTTTACTGTCTTAGTCTCTGATTTTTTGAAGCATATTTAGATCTTATTTGAGAGATCACCAATTTAGAGTCTTCAATTACCTTGAGATTCTTTATTTTGTGTCTTGAGTCCAATCTTAATCCAATCAAAAAGGCCTCATATGCTGCAATATTATTAGTACATGTAAACAAAAAGGTGAATGAGAACTTGTAAGTCTTACCACTAGGAGTTATCAACAGAACTCCTACACCTGTTCCTTCCTTTGAGTTTGCACCATCAAAATACATTGTCCACAACTCATTATTGTCTGCTAGATTATATTTTTTTCTTCAGTGAATGATACATTCTGAATTTTTACCCCATCCTTCCCATCTTGGACTTGGAAAGATCCAATGTGAGTATCCAAGAAACAATTCATATTATTATCACTAATTTCCTCAATCATGTGAGGAGTTCTTGTTTCTTGAGATACCTTCACACTTTGACCAGTGACATCAAAGGTTGCAAATGAAAGATCACATTGAATACTCCCTCCCATTCATGTACTCCACTTCCTTGATAAAATCATTCCATATTGAGGAGGGATGTCCACCACTAGGACACTCATGGTTAGCATCTTCTCAGGGCATGCAACAAGTCTATAAGGCAGAGCCTTAATGGTACCTATGAAAGATACTTCTCTAGAGTCCATTGCTTGATATCTCCCATGAGGATAATCAAGCTATAGTCCTAATGACTTCATGATTTATGCTGGCATGAAAGTATATGATGCCCTAGATTCTATCATACAGTTCTTTAGTCATTTACCATTTATGACCAAGATCAAGAAAAATGGATCTGCAACTCCCAAAGGAGTGCTCACATGATTTGTGTTTAAGAAAACTTGAGGGATCTTTGAGATAATCAAATTTGATTATTTTACTTTGTTATTAGATTTCTCTTTTGATTTTCCCATTTTTTTAACTCCTCCCTACTCCTGCATTCTTGTGGAAGAGATTCTACTCACCCATGTTAAGTTTTTTTCCTTGTTTTCCTCAATCCTCATCATCTCCAAGAGTGGAACCTTGACTATGATTTGTGACAACAACTTGCCCATATCAACTTGAGTATATTTCAAATAAGAAATGCCTTGCTTCAAAGTAATAACATTCTCATTTTCTACTTGAGTAGCAAGACCTGGTTCAATCTTTTTTCTATTCTCATGAAAGGATGGAGCACCTATTTCTCATGTCATTACTTTTACCTTGTGGACAAAAATGGGATTATTAGGCTTATCTCCTTTCCTGGCCTTTTTCTTCTTGATACCTTCAATAAGATTTTCTTTTCCTAGTGCTTGCTCAGTGTTTTCTCCTTCTTGTCTAACAAAAATACTAGAGGGTCTGCCATCAACATTGCCCACTGTTCTAATTCTCAAATTATAGTTACTCCTTGCTTGAGAAACCATGTCTACAGTAATTTGTGCAATTTCTTCATCTGAGGGTCCTCTTACTGCAAAAGGCTCATTAGCCCTTTATCATTTTCATTTATGTCATCCATTCTTTCTTCTTCATCATCAGATGAAGACAAGTATTTACTTCCATTTTCCTCATCAGAATCTTGTTCACTCCTCAGAAGTGAATACGTCATTATACAACCACTATCATCATATAGGTCATCCTCTTCTTCTCTTTCTTGTTGTGCCTCACTTGAAGATATGTTTAAAGAAATTGCACAATAATCAGAGTTGTGTGGGGATTGGCAAGCTATGAACCATGAGGGATCATCACATGTATTGATAGAATTTATTTGTAGAGGATCAGGAGTGTTACCATTAGGCTTGTCATTTCTTTGTGGGAAAATAAGCTTCCCATCTTTCCATTGGGAATTATATAGATAATCATGCATCCTTGGCTGCCTATTAAAACTATTAGTGTTAGGCCTTCTATCATTATTTGGAACCCTAACATTCTTTTTATCTGTAGGCTTAAAATCTTTAATGGCACTCATAATTATTTTCATATTTACTTTAATGTTACGCTTAGTAGAATAAGACCTATCTGATTCTTTCCCAGCAGACTTCCAATCTTCTCTTCTACCCAACTTCCCTGACACTCTCCTATTTGTCTCAATATTCACTGTTGTCTTATATTCATATCTAAGAGTTCTAGGATTTTTATCTCTAAGGAGGTAACCCATTTTTTAATCAAAATAATTCAAATAGGTGGCAAGACAAACCTTATCATCAAGCCTTACAAATTGGAATAATTTATTCATGGATTTTTGAAATCTTGTATTAAATTTAGCAACATCCCCATTCTGATGTTTCTTGATATTATTGAGCTCATTTCGCATAAAACCTTCATTTTTTTTGTCACCATAGTGTTCCTTAAAATAGGTTTCTAACTCATCCATAGATCCTATAGAACCAAAAGATGAACCCCTAAACCAATCCCTAACATCTTCAAGTAGAGACTACACAAATAGATTCATTATTACATCCTCATGCATGATCTCATAGTCATCCATCATATCAATAAACTTTTTCAAATGTTCCTCACAAGTAATAACATTATTTCTAGCAAACTTGGGAAGTTTATCTCTGATTTCATTTGGAACTACATTTGGATAACCATGAACATCAATGAAAGAAAATTATTTGTACCTTTCTGCATGAGTTGGTCTCCTTGGAAAAGGGTTGTCACCTTTAGAAGAAGATTCCTTGGCATATGATGTTGTAGCTACCTTAGCACCACCAGGCCTAGAAGTCTGCCTGAGAAAATCTATTTTCTTCTTCATTTCTAGAGCAGCAGCCTCCAACTTGACCTTTTCAAGCTCTTTAGCTATGACTTCTTTCTCCATTCTAGCCCTTTCTAGATTAGTATCCAACTTGGACATCTGATCTAATGGAACCTTGGGATTCACAGGTTCATCTATTTGAAAACTTGTCATTTTTTGCTTACCTTCATTCCTTGGTTCTTGGGTAGTAAGCACTGGTTGAATGATAGGTTCCTCTTTAGCTTATTCAAGTTCATTGCTTCCAACCTCAGAAAATGCCATTTCTATTGCTCAAGCAAACTTTGTTCATGTTTGATATTATCTTCTTTTTCTTTCTCTCTTCTCTGTCTGAAGGCAATCTCCTCATGGATTCTCTTATCCAGATCAGTAATCTCTTCTTATACACTATCAAAATCAGGGAGAGTAGTATTAGATTCTGCAATTTCCTTCTCACTAGGAGAATGATAATCTTCATAAGTACCCAATCCCAAATCAGTAGCTTCTTAATATTCTAATGCATTACCTTCCTGACTTCACTAGATTGGTTCCCCTATTCTTGTGTTCTCCACTTGACTCTCATTTTGAGGGACAGTTCTATTCTTCTTTCCTTTCCTTGGATGACTAGCCTTAGAGGTGGTTGGAAACTCATCCTCGATCTTGTCTTTAGGATGTCTCTTCACCCAAGCTCTCGTGTTCTTATGAATCATGTCAAGAAAGTGTATGTAAATTGAAATATGTTAATCAACACTAATACAGAGAAAACTCAGAGTTGCCACCCAATAAGTTGGAAAAAATAAAACTCTTACCAGAATAACAATGGCTGAAAGAACACTTACAGAACACAAGGTACTCTATACTTCCAATGGTCAACTTACTAGTCAGTTTGGACACTATACTACACTTTATCCCCAACAGAGTTGCCATTTTGTTGGTGTTTGAAAATGTTTATGCTATCTAAAGCTACCAATATGCCTTAAGATTGATGTTAGGAGTGGTTATCTCCAAGTATAGAAAATCTACAAGGAAACTGGACCAACTATAGAGACAAGACTGCCCTTTAAACTTCTAGCTCTTCAAAATGAAGGTGGGTGCACCTGATCCAGATAACATACAACTCTTTGCAACTCTTATTCACTCTGTATTATAATAGAAGATGATGGTAAGAAAGTGCTAAATACTAACTAGGCATTCATTGAATCTCTATTACCAAGTAGGACATACAACCAAACACCATAGGATATGAAAGAACTTAGTAATGGTTTTGATGTAAATTTTCAGAATATAACCAAAATTTATCTTAAATGCCTCAAAAGAAAAAAAAAAAAAAAAAAGCCTTTTGATCAGTGCCTTATCCATTGGAAAACTTCTTCAATCCAAAAACTAAAATAGAAGACCACCTATTAGCAAGGAGTCACGACCATAAGCACAATTACCTCAGATCATACACTTTCTTATAAGATCCTTATGCATATACACCAAATGAAACTATGTTTTACCCAAAGCATGTTTAATCTAATTCTAAATCAGAACTACGAAATGGAACATACAAAAAGATAACTCTATGTATTGGACTAGAAAATCCAAAATTCATTCAATGAAAGCAAATGAGAGACTTGAAACTGAAACAATTGTATCAAGTATAATGAATCCAAATCTGTAACAATATGATTGAATAACTACACCACTCAATAATTTGCAAAAGATCAATAAGTATCATATCCTATCATGAAATACAATCTAATACAAATCTGATATATCCCTTAGACCAACAATTCTGGAACCAGCTAGAAAATAGAGAAAGGAAAACCTTAAGTAGAAGGATGAAACCCTACGATAGGGTTCTCAACAACAGTCCTTCTGAGAAATCAATGAAAATACTATCTTGTGTATCATCTTAAAATGGAAGCACTTACATGTTAAGAATTTTTAGCCCTCCTTAAGGGATGTTTTTCACCTCTGTCATATCATCCTCTCATTTCTGCATCATCCCCTTCTTCTGTGCCTGTTTAGGACCTTGATTGGGCCTCTCCGGGCACCTTCTCCCCCACCTGGCACTTTTTCCAAGGGTTCTGACCCCCTGGGTCAGGGTTGACCTCAACCTTGACCTAGGTCAGGGTCAACCCCGACCTTGACCTAGGTCCCCCTTTCAAATTTGGAAATCTGTCAGTTGCCAGAGGTCATCCAAAATTCATTTCCCACTTTCGGGTCGGCTGTTTTGGGGTTCTGAAGTGGTAAATCTTAAATTATATTTAATATAGGTTGTCTTCAAGGGGCATGGTTCTAATTGGAATTTAATTCTCCTATGTAGGCCTCCTTATAAGATTGTGCCCTAGTTTCATATAAAAGGAAGCCTTCTCCTCTCCTTTTATCTAACCATCAACTAAAGGATAAGAGGTGATCAAGAAACAAGCTCAAGCATCCATTGTTCTACTTGTTTCCAAGCTTTCAAGGTGTTCAATTATTCCTCTCAAGCATTAAAGTTCTCCATTGAAGATCAAGGATTCAAGCTTTCAAGCCTTTGAAGGGATTTGGTTCAAGCATTCAAGATTCATCATTCAAACCCTAGATCTAGCCATCATGATGGTGTGATCTTCCTTCAAGATCCTTTTTGCATCCTCAAGAATCTTTCATCATCTCTTCAAGGTGCATTCCAAGCATACAATCATGGAGGTTTATGGTTTCTAAAGTCCATGATTTCATATCTACATATTTGTCTACATTTGTATTACAATTGCATATCTATTCAATATCATAGCTTCATTGTTAGATTCAATTCTACTACTTGCTAGCATTCTTATTTCAATTATTGATTTCAAGGTTAATTCCTAAATTGGGGTTTGACTAAGGAAAATCCCTCGCCCCCAAAAAAAAATCTCTTTTTCTTGTAGGGATAGGTTCAGGATTGAAGATTTGAACTTAGATCTGGATACCCTTTTCAGTGAACTATCAGGCTCCACGAACAAATTTTTTGTCAGACTTGTGTATGTCAAGGTTGACATTATTGGGTCAGGGTTGACATTTGTGGGTCAAGGTTGACCTTTTTCATAAGCTGACATCATATCAGAAAATGATTTCTAGGTTTTGTTTATCTCTGTGTTCTAGTTCCGGATCATACTTCAGTTTTTCCAGAAACAGTCTACAAACCTCAGAAAACAACATTCTTTGATCTGCAATATTTCAAGGTTAGTGTATTTCTCCTATCCATTTCAATTCAAATCCTTAATCATTCTAAATATATCATACATTTACATTTATTCACACACATTTTAAGAGGGAAACCTAGGATCTCCTTCTTTATTCTTATTTCCAATAGATTGATTCATTTATGCATTGATCCTTTTTGGGTTGATCAATTTGAATCCTTCCTTTGTGCATTTGAGAATAACGGGGAATGTCTTATTTATCTCTCCACTCTAAACATTAAATGTATGGTGATAAGTGATTTGAGTATCAAAACACTCTTATTCTATTAACAACCATTTTTCTCCTTTACATTTTGGTGAACCTGTGATAGACATCTCTTTCTATTTGGTGTTAGATTTGCATGCATTTAAAAGTAGGTTTTCTTTTATGCTCTTGCATTTATATTTCAAAATTCACAAAAATCACAAAATTTCTTTAAAAATACAAAAAAATTTACATTTTTCATTGTGTTCAACATGTATATTTTTTTTTTGAATACTTCGATGAGGATTTTTGTTGCTAAAGAGGATAGATCCCCTAATGAGGTATTTGGAAGTGAGGATGAAATGTGTTCGAATGAGATCTCCATTGATCCTATTCCTATTTTATCCTCCTCTACAATCTCTTCAATTGACCTTTACCATATAAGTGAGTTAAGGATACATGTTACTTCTTCTCCTAATATATGTCTTTTCTATGAGCCTATTTTAGAATATAATTCTTCCCCCTTTAATGATCAAGCTTTAGGTGCTCCTACAATGTGCTTTATTGATATGGATGATAATCCTCCTATTGGGATGAACCTTTGGATTTGGATGTTGATTACTCTCTTCCTCATGAAGCCATTAGGGATGATTCTACTTTTTGGGATGAACCCTTGGATAAAGACATTGATTTATTCCCTTCTTGTGAAGATGATTTGATACAAGAGGGTGATTTATTAATGGATGAAATATTCATACATGATGATGAATCTTTTACTAAAACACACTCCCCTTATGTGGACATTTTAGAGAAAGAAGAGAACATTATAGATTCTTTACCTCTAAATAGGATTCCTTCTAGTGATGGGGCATTAGTGGAAAATGATATGAATTCCCTTAATGGTCTCCTTCTTAGTGATGATCCTATGGAGAATCAAGCTCCTACCCCATCTTCTCATAGGATGTATTCCTTTATTTTTCCTTCTTGTGAATCTATCAAACATACTAATGATTACATAGTGACTACTGAAGTTCAATTGACTGGTTTCCATATGGCTTCTTGTTATGGTCATGTTTATCATTTACTAGTTAAACAATGATTCCATACTCAAGGATGTGCTAAGCATAAATAGGGAATTCAAATGCCCTTACAGAATGGGGGGCATGAGCCTTCTTGTGGATTGGGATTTAATCCTCAACAACATATCAATGTTACCAACATATCAAATAACATTTCAAAACATAATGAAGGAATTTGACCAAGAGGTTATTTTGCCTAAAATCCTTCATTTTAAGATGATTACTAGACCTAAACACAAAAAGAAACATAGTCTATACTTGAAGATTCTTCCTTTTTGTTTCTATCATAGATTTCATGATCACTCTAATGAATGTCATTCTTTACATCATAATATTAGGCAACTCATTGATAGTAAAGCTATTTATATATCATGTGGCAATGAGTTATATTTCAATCCTATTTTCTCTAAATAACATTTATGTTCCTATTATGGAACTCCATATTATGTAAACAATGTTA
>MU224676.1:523240-547200 GCA_018584345.1 Thuja plicata | reverse complement strand
TGTTCCTATTATGGAACTCCATATTATGTAAACAATGTTAGCCTAATCTTTGGGGGCTCGTTGTCTTGCATAGTATTGTGAGAAATATAATAGGTCCCCTTTCATCCTTGTTCCCACACTTGGGGGGGAAGGATGCCATCTCCTTCTTTACTATCTTTTCAGGATCCACTTTCCTTTGGTTAAGTAGTATCTATCTATTATGTGACATCCAATCATACACAAAAATCTTGGTTTCCATTAAGGATCTATGTCCTTGATTATAACCTATTTTTTTGTTTTTGGGTTTCCATGGTTGATAAATATCTCACCTTGGAAACTGAATAATGTGCTATCCCTCACAAGGGTTACTTTTTCACTTTTTTCATGATATCTCTTTTCTACAACAATATCTCTCGATATAATTTGACATATCCCTTGCTTTCACCCCTGGGGGGAAAGGTAGTTTCCTTCTTCCTCTACCTAAGGATCTACTTTCCTTAGCGTAGTGGCAGTTATTTATCATATAATATTATTTCCTTATAAAGATGTATGTTTTTGACTATTGATACCCTCTTATATGAGAGGTGATTGTCCTAGGTCATCACCTCTTCTTTATTTTGCAAACTATGCTTTTGATAAACTCTTTCCTTTGCTTTGGGTTAGAGTTTGACTCCTTCATTCCATCCGAGATTTCTCTTCCTCTTCATCTCAAGGAGCTTGATGATTGAATCTTTGGTCCCTCTTTTCTTTAGAAGATGAAATTTTATCCTAAGAACTCCTCTATGGTGAGGGTCTTGTTGATAGATCTCTTCCTTTTTTGAGGATCCTTTTTCCATAAGTGACATATCTATTTCACAATTATCTATGTTCTTGGATGTAAGGGTCAAGGCTCTTCACTAAGAATATGGTATACATTGTTGTTAAGCTGGATATCTCCTTACCTTGTGAAGTAGGTATTCTCTTTCTCTTCCTTATCCTTCCTAGTAGGTAGTCATGATAAGGAGGGGGGCATATATAGGGTCTCCCTTGTACTATATTTTACATTAATTTACATTTGGCAGCATGCTAAATCCTCGGAAGGTAACACACATAAGTTGCTAAATCCTGAAGGGACACGCATTTTTATTTTTATTTTTTGCTAAATCCTCAGAAGGTAACGCACATAGGTTGCTAAATCCTGAAGAGATATGCACCATTTTAAATTTTTCAATATGCTAAATCCTCAAAAGGTAACGCACATAAGTTGCTAAACCCTGAATGGACATGCATTTTATATTCCATAGTGATACAAGAATGTGGATCTATGGATATTTTAAAAGCCGTTAGAAGACGCATTTACAATTACAAGCATAGTTTGTGGGTGAACCTGTTGGGCTCTCCCTCCTTGGTGATTCATAGTAAGGTGGGCATCTTACTAGGTGAGGTAATCACTTTCTCTTTTCTCTCTTTCGCTTTCATGCTAGTAGGATTAGATCATGAAGCTATGTTATTTATAGTGTTCCTCTTGTCTTGCTTATGAAGTCATGTATGTTTCTATGATTGATTGCTCTTTAATTTCATATCTTTATGTATGTATGTTGAGTTAGAATCCTTGGTCTAGGGGCTCGTGTCTCTAACTTAGTGATATTCTACCTCGTTGCGATCCACCGAGATCTTTCCTTCTAACTTTACTATGAGCATGTTTGATTTCTGTACTCTTGCTAAAGTGGGGGCTTAATGTATCATCTTAAAATGGAAGCACTTCCATGTAAATACTGTTTAGCCCTCCTTAGGGGATGTTTTTGACCTCCATCATATCATCCTCCCATTTCTGCATCATCCCCTGCTTTTGTGCCTATTTAGGACCTTGATTGGGCCTCTTCGGGCACCTTCTCCCCCACCTGGATTTTTTTCAAGGGGTTCTGACCCCCTGGGTCAAGGTCAACCTCAACCTTGACCTAGGTCAGGGTTGACCTCGATCTTTACCTGGGTCCCCCTTTCAAATTTGGAAATCTGCCGGTTGCCGTAGGTCATCCAAAATTCATTTCCCACTTCTGGGTCGGCTGTTTTGGGGTTTTGAAGTGGTAAATCTTAAATTATATTTAATATAGGTCCTCTTCTAGGGTCATGGTTCTAATTTTAATTTAATTCTCCTATGTTGGCCTCGTTAGAAGCTTGTGCCCTAGTTTCATATAAAAGGAAACCTTCTCCTCTCATTTTCTCTAACCATCAACTAAAGGATAAGAGGTGATCAAGAAAAAAGTTCAAGCATCCATTTTTCTACATGTTTCCAAGCTTTCAAGGTGTTCAATTATTCCTCTAGAGCATTCAAGTTCTCCATTGAAGATCAAGGATTCAAGATTTCAAGCCTTTGAAGGGATTTGGTTCAAGCATTCAAGATTCATCATTCAAACCCTAGATCTAGCCATCATGATGGTGTGATCTTCCTTCAAGATCCTTTGTGCATCCTCAAGAATCTTTCATCATCTCTTCAAGGTGGATTCCAAGCATACAATCATGGAGGTTTCTGGTTTCTAAATTTCATGCTTTCATATCTACATATTTGTCTACATTTGTATTACAATTGCATATCTATTCAATATCATAGCTTCATTGTTAGATTCAATTCTACTACTTGCTAGCATTCCTATTTCAATTATTGATTTCAAGGTTAATTCCTAAATCAGTGTTTGACTAAGGCAAACCCCTTCCCCCCAACAAACAAATCTCTTTTTCTTGTAGGTACAAGTTCAGGATTGAAGATTTGAACTTAGATCTGGATACCCTTTTCAGCGAACTATCGAGATCCACAAACAAATTTTCTATCGGACCTATGTAGGTCAAGGTCAACATTATTGGGTCAGGGTCGACATTTTTGGGTCAAGGTCAACCTTTTTCATAAGATGACATTGGATCAAAAAAAGATTTCTAGGTTTTGTTTGTCTTTGCGTTTCTCTTCTGGATCATACTTCAATTTTTCCAGAAACAATCTACAGACCTCAGAAAACAACATTCTTTGATCTGCAATATTTCAAGGTTAGTGTATTTCTGCTATCCATTTCAATTTAAATCCTTAATCATTCTAAATCTATCATACATTTACATTCATTCACACACATTTTAAGAGGGAAACCTAGGATCTCCTTCTTTATTCTTATTTCCAATAGATTGATTCATTTATGCATTAATCCTTTTTGGGTTGATCAATTTGGATCCTTCCTTTGTGCATTTGAGAATAATGGGGAATGTCTTATTTAACCCTCCACTCTAAACATTAAATGTAAGGTGACAAGTGATTTGAGTATCAAAACACTCTTATTCTACTAAGAACCAATTTTCTCCTTTACATCTTGTAATCTGATCTTTCTCCAAAAGATCACTAAAAAGATCTGTCCTGACAAACCACTTGCCAACACACTAAGAAATGGTCTATCTCATTAATGAAGAACCAACATAGCATGGGTAGAGACATCCTAAAAGAGAAAATCAAATCAGATATCCTTAAAAAACCATGCTGCATTGAAAACGCTGAAGCCCACAGAGAACATCCCTAGCCACTAAACAATGCCATTAAGACTGAGCATGGCCCAAGAAGACCTCGAGCCACATCCCTACAAGTTTGAGAACATGCCACCATACAAAAACACATAGAGAGACTTAAAATTTTAAAATATTTCTTACAATGGTTACTTCTCAGGCACAAAACATGTTAATGACCAAGATTAAGACCTTTTTGCAACTTTAAAACAAAGTCGTCGATATACCTTTAGTAACACGGGAACCAAGTAAAATAAAAGCTATCACTACCCTATCAAACTCTATTGACAACCACGTGGAAACATCTCACTGGCCTCAGAACCACTTGTCTACCTTTTCCTATGCAAGCCACACACTCTCACCTTGTCACTACTACGGACACGCCTCATGCATTTTGCTACAGCGTGATGCTTAACTTCCTTGCATCTTTCCTTCACACAGTAGTGCATCACCATTGGATCTCGATCTACCTTTATCGAAGCTTTTCCATTTACCACCACGTGTCATCATCTAATTCAATACATCATTTGGTCCCACCTAATCATCCTACCAATTGTGCCACATGGCATCACCTTACATGCTGGAGCGTTCACTGTGTGTCCATCCAACCTGGCCCATCACCTGTGAAACCTATCATATGTCACACCCACACTATTACATGATCTGAATAGACCTGCGATGACTTGGACTGTGCCATCGTGGCTTGCTACCACCTGTCATCTCCTCAACCAAGTCACCTCAACATGGCCCCACAAAATATCCTCCTTGTCCACTAGCTAGCCACCACTAACCGCAACACTTCATGAACTGTCAACCAAAAAGGTGCTTGCCTTTCGACACTTAACTATTTAGTGTCAGGATATAAAAAAATTGAGTTACATCGACACACAACCAATGTGGGATATATGACATAAAGCATCTAAAGCATAAAACACATCAGTGGAGACACAAAGACCTAAGCGACTGCTTTGATTCCATAGAAGTGACCTAAAGGGAACAAAATGTGGCAAGAACACTTCTCTGCAACTCCGTCATGCAAAAAATAGATAGGAAACACTCTGCAACTTCAAAAAATCCACCATAGAAGCCCTAGTTTCTTTAACTATCCTAACAACTCCCTTATTAGCAGGGCTTTATAAAGAATTTTTTCCTTAAAGGACTTGAGAGTTCAAGAGTGGTTTTGCATTTTGAAGGGATAACCACAAATAATTCATTGAATGGTGATGATCAGAATTTGTCATTAGTATACAAGGAAACAGTTTTTGAACGATCGGTTACATGATTACCGAGTGACAAAATTCAGACAAGCACAATGGTCACCGAAATAGTTAAGTACAAAGGTCACTGAAATAGACAAGCACAATGATCACTGAAACTAGTGAACACTAATAAGTATTATCAATGACAGATAGTTCACAGAGTACCCCAAGATCAGTATGTCTATAGAGACATCACCGAGCACCTGTTTACCGAGAGACAATTTTATTCCCACGAAAAGTGGATCTGAGAAAAATATCAGCTAAAGCACTTTAGTTTTAAATTAGATTTATGCTTAGCTGTAAAACCATTTCTTGAGGATCATGAAAAGCTTAATTAATAGTTTTAATCAGTCTAACTGATTGTAAACATGCAAACTAGGAGATCAAGGTCAAGTTATAAACCTTTGATCATAGATTTTTTATTGTAAAGTGTAAAACCTAATTAGGTCAATACATTGTATAAATAGATGTAATAATCAGTCAAGATGATGATAATTGTAGCCACAATAGAAATCTATGGATCAAACAGAGAGTTTCATGTAGAAGGACACAAAAGGAAGAATTCAGTTATGCAAAACTAGATTCAAGGCTACCGAGCAGAACAAATGTATTATCCATCACTATCGGTGATACATAAATATTGTGAACTTAAAGGATTTGTATTCAGAAATTCAATATTGCATACTATCAGGTCATAAGTATTTTTAACTACTCTCTAACAATTGTAGCAAATAGAATAAATCCTTTAAGAAGGTGGACTTAACAGTCTTATTTTAAATCTCTTAACCGAGTGCACAATTAACAATGTTGTTAAAATCTCTTAACCGAGTAGACCTAACAAATCTAAAATGTTACTACTAACAGGATAAGATCATCAGAAGTGATCACACTTGTAGCCTTAACTGACACCTTCCATTCTATATATAGTGAAGCTTTGTGGGTTTCATCCCCACCGCATTTTTTACCTTCTAACAGGGGTTTTCTACATTACCAATTCTTGTGCCATGTGCAACTAAGTTTCATGAATGTTTCTATGATTGTTTACATGCATTTACATTTATGTTAAGATATTACATGCATAAGGTAGAAAACAAATATGGTTGGTAATGCAAGAAAATATTACTAAGGGTTAATTGGTAAAAAGTTTTAAGGGTACTGATTCTCCCCTCCCCTCTCAGTACACACCATTTGATTATTCCAACAATTGGTATCAAAGCTATATCTCTTATTTGGAAAAGTTTAAATCATTTAAGAGAAAATATCATACAATGGAAAGGTACAAGCTTGACAAAAATATTAAGAATCAAAAGTTGCAGATACAAATCTTCTATGAGAAATACAAAGAAGCAATAATCAAGATGAGAGAATTATTGGATGAGAGAAAAGTCTTTGTATCTTGCTCAAATGAAACTAACTATCATGAAGAAGAGATACCTGATTTATTTGAGTCATTAGGATCTACATCTAGTAATACATATGAAACATCTAAAGGAATCATTACAAGTCTTAATGAAATCAATCAACATCTGACTGAACAAGTGAAGGCACTGCAAATCGATCAAGAGACATAGATGACAAGAATGATTGATGTTATGAATAATGCTATACAAGCTGAACAAGAAAGAACATTAGCTATTGATGACAGGAGGAATATCATTGAAAAGCTACAAGAGAGAGAAATTGAGATACAGAGACTAACTGAACATCATCATGAGATCACCAATCAAATAGTTCTTATGAGTCACTAGGCCAACCGAGTGAACATAGAACTCAATGGGAAATTGGAAGCTATTGGTGAACTAAGAGAAGAAAATGAAAAATTGAAGTGTGAAGTAATGATTCAACAACAACATAATGGCATGATCAAGAAAGCTGAAGAAAGTACAAAAAGAATGGATGATTTTATGAATGGGAAAAGAAGACTCAACAACAATACCAGTTTAGGGTATACCGAGCATGAAGAATCATCAAACCAAGCTGATCAAAGAGATGTCTACACAAATCCAAGAGCAAAGAAGCAGTCATGCAATCATTGTGGAAAACTAGGCCACATATCAAATGTTTGCAGGATAAAAGCTAAAGGTATTCCTAAATCCACTTCTACATTCATAGGTGACTTTTATAATTGTAACAAGCAAGGACACAAAGAACATGAATGCAAATCTAAGTTGAAAAAACTAAAGAAGGAATCCTACATGGAAAAATATTGTTCTACTTGCAAAATGGATGGCGACACATCTCATGAATGCATGAAAAAGAAAAAGCAAGTGTGGAAACCTAAAGAGCAATAAAATTCTTATAAACTGAGAAGATTCGGTAACTCATATGTTTGGGATCACAACACATGGGTAAATTGCAAAACATGTGGTAGATATGGATACATAGCTGAAAACTTCATGAGGAAATGGATACGAAGATTGATGAACTTGGCTAGCTCTGGAATGGAATGCTTACACTCTCATAAGGTGAGTCACCTAAGCAAGGACTGCAGAGACCGAGTGATACACTTAAGAACTTTTTCTAATGGGAACACTATTGAAGATATCAGGAGAATGAGAAATCAAATGTGGAGGAAAGCTTCAAGAAAAATTGATGTTGGACCAAGCACTACAATAGGTGACACCTCATCCAATGGATTAGGTGGTTTCACCACCCCCACCTAAGCAAAACAAGTAAGTATAGAACTATACTCTACAAAGTTGTATTTTACATAAGTTCCAATATCCATTGATAATATGCAAAATTAGCATGAATAGAGATGCACTATAGTATTACTTGTTATGATTTTGTGAATCTAGTCTTGTCAGTTAATACATACCGAGCATCGTCGATATACATATGAAAAACAACCAAGTTGTTAATGTAAATTGAGCATCATTGGTAAACATGTAAAAGACAATCAAGCCTTTTCTACATACCGAGCATCATCAGTGAACATGTGAAAAGTACAACTAAGTTTTCAATTACCCCGAGTGTTGTATATTCCTTGAGGATGAAGACTTTGGTATGATACCCAAGAATCTTTGTTTCATCGACCGAGTGGTAGTTGAAGCATTAAATGCACCACTTAGGTTATTCGCTATAAATAGGGCAACAAAGAGCTCATTCATTCACCAAGAAAAAAAGTGAAAATAACAAAATGAAGAAGAGAGATTAAGAGTGACAGGATTGTAGAATGATTCACAGAAGATTCAAACGCTACTCCAATAGATTTTGAGCACTCACTGCTATCAACCAGTAAGTACCAAGACTTACTGAGCACATAGTTCATTTACAGAGAAGCCCAAATTTCATGAAAATTGGAAATCACATCACGAGTCTCAAAGATCAAGAACCTAAAGGACAAGAAGATCAACCTGATCAAGAACACAACCTGTGAGAAGCCCAACTATAAGTTTTTTACCGAGGTTGCTTCACAACCCGATGACAAGGGAGAGTTCTCAAGTATACCTCCTAGGATTTTTCTATTTTAAGATATTTGCACATACATCCACTAAATGGTTGCATAAATTAGAGATCTTCAGGTTGAAGAAGCTTACCAGAAGCTTTGCATGGATGGAAAACTTAAAGATGAACACAAGCATATTGAGGTGAAAGGGTTAACCAATGTCCTTATGTTCCTGAAAGAGTTCAAGAATGAGTGGATACACATTATACTTAGTAAGGTACATGACATAAAGATGTGGTTAGATGAACCAAAAAAAATCACAAAGGATGTGATTCACGCTGTAACAGGTTATCCAGTAACCAACAAGGCTAAAGCCCTAAAGAATCCTTCTCGTCCCAAGTTTGAAAAGTTAACTGGTGCAGTATGGGATGAAAGGGGTTTGAAAGTTAATTTAATCACCAACCTAGAGATGAAATTTTGTGCATGTGTACTTGGGTACAAGATATACCAAGCTTGCAAATTGAACATTATAGCATGTGGAGCTGTTGACATTGCTTATAAGATTGTGAAGAAGAGACTTCAACTGGACTTTTTTGAGTTGCTACTGAAGAAACTTGAGGAGAATATGAGGACACTTAGATCACCCAGATCTAATACATGTATGTTTAGTTCCCTCCTTATATGTACATTCTTCTATTTTCAGAATTTCTTCCCATCTTTCAGTAATGTCAATTGGGACACAACCTGATGAATAACTACACAAATTAGTGAACTCATTAAGTCACTAGGGGATAACATCACATCTATAATGGATGCATACTTCACAAATTTTAAGGACAAAATGCATAAGAGAATGAGAATCCCTACACAATTGGTGGAACAATACAAGGATGACATGTTTCATAGTGGACACCGATACCACTCTAATCAAACTAGTTGTACCAAGGACAACATGGTTACCATCCAATGAGATCAACATTGATCAGGCTACAAATACTATTGAAGCCCTGCTAAGTAAAGCAGTGGACAAATCATTGAGCAGATTTGGAACATATGAGGAAGCTAAGTCTAGAATCAAAACTGGCTTGGTAGTGAAGAAGATAGACCGAAGGAAGAATAAAATAAAAAAACACTCTTCAAAAAAAACTTTTAGTAGATGATGAAGAATTGGCATAGGATGTCACCGAGTGATATTTACCCATCAGTGAAGGTGAAGATTTGAGTGACTTCGAGTCTACTGAGTCAAATGCACCCCCAACCAAGAAAGAAAAGGTTACAAATGTAGCAGCTGCATCAAGAACCAGGAGTAAGACCACAAAAGAAGCAGACTCATCACCAGTAAAGAAAGGTATAGTGAGGAAGTATTAGAAAAGTAAGCCTCAAACTGGGTAAGCAACACCGATGCAAAGAAGGATATATATAAGAGGAAAAGAGGACAAAGATGATACTAACAGGGATGAAAGAGAACAAATAATAGAGGTAGAGAAGGCAAAGATACCTAAGAAAATTGATGAAGTTGTTGAGTCAATCATCAACACAGGTAGCATGTTTTATTACAAGATTAGGCAAGGGCTAACCTTGTCACCCGAGAATCAGAATAAGATAAAAGAAGCCATAATTAAGGCAATGGTTGCATACAAGTATGCACCTATTCAATTCAAGAAGAATATTCCACAAGAGTTCAATGACACAATATCAACAAGATGGACATATGCCTTGCATACAGAGAAACAAATGAGGTAAAGATCCCTAGATACTTTCATGCCACCCAAGTCAACAGTTGAGGAAATTGATTCCACAATGAAGGAGCATGAAAATAAATTCTCTACAAAGCTAAGAGCATACAAAGTACTAGAGGGAAGATTAGAAGGCATTGACAAAGAAAATAATGATATTTGGAATGAAATCTTCAGTCCAGCCGAGTAGATATTAGCTCTCACTGAGACTCCTCACAATGAGGAGGAGGCCACACCAAGCTCAAAGCATATCTTCATCAATGACAAAGAGGATGTCAATCCTATAGATTTGACAACAAAGGAAAGTAAGGCCATGGATGACATACCTCAGATACTGCAATCATTAGAGGAAACACTCGACATAACAATAATAGATGTCATTGAAGGTGATCCTATTGATAAAGTAAAGGTAGATGAATATGTCATTGTTTCCACAGAGAAAGAAAATGAAAAGGACACAAAAAATGTTGCATAGGAAAATGTACCAAGTCACATGCCTTTATTGACAAAATCTACCAATATAATAACTGAAGCAAAGGAAAAGACACCTGAGCCTGATGCAAACATACCAATGGACACAGATGATGAACAAGGGAAGTAGAAAGATACAAATGAGGAGAAGAAAGATACAAGTGGAGAGGATAAGACAAGTGATACACCTGCCAAGGAAACTAAAAATGAAGAAAAGGCTGCAGATAAAGACAAGGTTGATGTAGAGACGTCTACTACCGAACAACAATTTAATGCCAAGTAGCATACCAAATGCACCACACCTCCCACACAATCACCCAAATCAAAAGAGGTAGAAAAGGAACTTGCTATTGTACTACATTCCCCTGCGCTCCGGTCATACTTGATGAAATAATAGATATACCCCACTGTGATACAAGGACACTGGATCCCGAATTACTGACCAAGTATGGAGAACTTTGCAAGAGGAAGGCAATACAGGACAAGCTCAAAAAGGAGCACAGAAATTCACAATTCCTGAATAATACAAAGGAAATATTATTGCAGATAGTACCTGCCACTCAAATTGATCAAAATGCACCAATACTTGATGAATTAGTAGTTCTCACCGAGGCCATTTCATCATAGAATGTGGAAGCTGACAAGTTGATTGAAGAACATGCAAAAGAAAAAAGTCAATGCAAACTCACGGAGAAGATCAGCCAAGAAGTGGCAGAAAACAAGGTAAATCTTTTTGAGCTAGTTACTACATTGGAACCAATACTATCAGAAGTAGTCAACTTAGTTCAAAAGTTGTGCATACTAGAGCATTTCACTACCGAGCATAGTGAAAAGATGGCTAAAATAGATGAAGATCTTAAAGCTAGTGCACAAAGTTTCACAACCAAGGAAGATGTATTCAATTTGCATAATGAGAAGATTGTAGAATCCACAAGGTTGAGACTTGAGCTACAAAGGCTGAAAGCAAAATCAGAGATGAGGTAACTGAGCTCCAAGCTATGTTCTACCCAATCTCACATTGTTGTTGAAACATATGACTTCACCAAAAATATTAATTGCCACCCCAGAGATGACAGCTACCGGGAGTATATATGACATGAATGCCAGAATAACTTTGGCACACATGACCCTCAAGAACCTCAAGGAGAAATGGGAGAAGTAGATGGAAGATATTCAAAAATCCCATGCCCACATATTTGACAAGCTATAAGTATACACCTTTGTCATTGTTTTCAAAAAAAGGGGATTACACATGTAAGGCGGAAAATATATGTATACATCAAAAAGGGGAAAATGTATATACCTTAGAAAAGGGAAAAATATGCCAAAGAGGGAAATACACAAATGAGAAAACATGTACATACATTGTACTGAGGCATAAACATAGTGGGAGTCATTGACAAGGTAAACACTTGGTGTATCTACTGAACATATCAATTTTTGATACTAATGCCAAAGGGGGAGATTGATGATCATTGTTTTTCATTAGTATGCAAGGAAAAAAAATTTGAACTGTCAGTTACATGATCACTGAGTAATAGCATTCAGACAAGCACAATGGTCACTAAAATAGTTAAGTACAAAGGTCACCAAAATAGACAAGCACAATGATCACCGAAACCAGTGAACACCGATAAGCATTATCACCGACAGATAGCTCAAAGAGTAAGTCGATATTAGTATGTCTACAAAGACATCACCGAGCACCAGTCTACCGCGACACAATTTTATTCCCAAGAAAAGTGGATCTGAGAAACATGTCAGCTAAAGCACTTTAGTTTTAAATTAGCATTATGCTTAGCTGTAAAACCATTTTTTTAGGATCAAGAAAAGCTTAAGTAATAATTTTAATCAGTCTAACTGATTGTAAACATGAAAACTAGGAGATCAAGGTCAAGTTGTAAACCTTTGATCATAGAGTTTTTATTGTAAAGCGTGAAACCTAATTAGGTCAATACATTGTATAAATAAATGTAATAATCAGTCAAGATGATGATGATGATGATTGTAGATGCAAATAACATCTATGGATCAGACAGAGAGTTTCATGCAGAAGGACTCAAAAGGAAGAATTCAGTTATGAAGAACTAGATTCAAGGATACCAAGCAGAACAAAGGTATTATCCATCACTATAGGTGATACATACATTTTGTGAACTTAAAGGATCTATATTCAATAATTCACGATTGCATACTATCAGCTCATAAGTTTTTTTGACTACTCTCTAACAATTGTAGCAAATAGAAGAAATCCTTTAAGAAGGTGGACTTAACAGTCTTATTGTATATCTCTTAACCGAGTGCACACTTAACAGTGTTTTTAAAATCTCTTAACTGAGTAGACCTAACAAGTCTAAAATTTTACTGCTAATAGGGTAAGATCATCAGAAGTGATCACACTTGTAGCCTTAACCAACACCTTCCATTCTGTAGATAGTGAAGCTTTGTGGGTTTCATCCCCACCATAGTTTTCACCTTCTAACAAGGTTTGTTTGTGTTACCATTCTTGTTTCATGTGCAACTAAGTTTCATGAATGTTTCTACTATTGTTTACATGCATTTACATTTATGTTAATATATTACATGCATAAGGTAGATAAGCAATATGGTCGATAATGCAAGAAAAGATTACTAAGGGTTAATTGATAAAAAGTTTGAAGGGTAATGATTCACCCCTCCCCTCTTAGTAGACACCATTCCATTATTCCAACAAATGGTTCTGGGGCAGAATCAAGGAAACATTTTTTTTTTTCTGGCTAGCCAACTAGATAACTAGACCATTGCTCATTGCTAGCCACCTGGGAATAATAGTAGGGGCTTGTTGGGATGGTGAGGGAGGATTCACTTGGTGATTAAGAGGTATAGGGTTCTTGTGGGGGTCCATTTCCAAAGAGAATTTGTATAATGCCATAATGAGATCTTGGTGGAGTGGAGGAGAGGCTCCATTCAGAATACTTTGTTGTAGGGAGGAGAAAAGAAAGAAAGGCATATTGATTTTCTCATGGTATCTTACATGATTCAACAATAGAAAATGATAATCGTGAACTACCATGAATCTACCTTTTAAAGTAAAATAACAAATGATATGTAGGTTGTCAAGGCCTTACGAAGGATGGAGATCTAACCTGTCATAACCATTTTGGAATCATTTCCGTTGTTCCTCATTCTCCAATTTTTTTTTGATGAAACTTTTTTAATTACTCAAGCTCTTTTTTTCACCCATAATGCCTAAATTCTCCACCCTCGTAGCATTGCCTATCATCTGTGGTGAGATGGTGATCTCCAAACTCCCAATTTTAGTTCTACCACAAGAAAAGGAGTTTGTGAATTTAGAGGAGAGGGTATCATTGTACCCTTGCATAACCATGTAGAAAGGAGCTAAGCCAATTGAAATGAATATGTCCCTAAGTTCCACTTTTTTCCTCATCACCTCGTAGTTAACTATGTCCAACTACTTTCTAGGGTCTCCCATGACCTCAACGATAGATTTTTCACTACAACTACCACCTCTTTGTAAAGAGAATAAATCATGAAAGAATCTAAATGAGACCCCCAAAATGCATTCACCCTAGATAAAGAAAGAGAGGAGAGGGTTATTGGATTATTATTAATGACAATAAGATAAAAAGATTGTGGATTTCCGCTACACATCCCAAATATTAAATACTCTTGGTAATAAAATTCATACAGGAAATCCATCTTTAGTCATAATAATGAAGGGGAAATGGAGGCCCTTTGAGGAGATTTTCATTTTTTTAAAAACAAAATAGACAAAAACTAATGTCATGTCCTCATAAAAACATGTCCTATCTTTACCTTGATTTTGATCTCGCATTACATCACCATAAACCCTTTTCATATTCCACTTAACCCAAAAAAACATTCTTCTACACATCAACAAATATAAAATATATTCACTGGGGTATGTCATCTCAATAATCCACCTTGTCATTGTCTTGTGGAGAAAAGCTTTCATTAATTTAAGAAAGCTCCAACCCCACTTTATTTGAAATTATTTTACCTATATATTTGGTGGGACTGAATCTTTCCTCTAACGACTCTATATTTGAATCTTAAGACCTTTGCTAGAAATAAAGTCTCTAACCTAGTTTCCTTCCATGTATATATGCTTCACCTTAACTTGAGAAAAATCCATAAGAGTTATTATACTATGCCTCATTAGAGGCATGATCCTTCAAGGACCTATAATTTCTTCTTTTAGGATGTACACAACCATCTTGGAATCACGTTGAACAACAATCTTACTGAATCCTAATGTTTTAGCAAGCTTTATACCCTTCCAAGCAATAGTAGCTTCAACAAAGTTATTAGATTTGGTTCCAAAATACATAGCACTGCACTAAATAAGCCTTCTTTTTCGGTCTCTAAGAACAACACCAGCTCCTACGTGACTAGGGTCGCCTTTGGAGCACCCATCAAAATTACATTTTATCCAACCAACATATAGAAGACACCATTGACTATTTAACCTTTTAACTTCCTATTTGAATTGATATTGGTCATAATTTGGTTAAGACCCAAAGTTCATTTAATTTTGATTTCTTGCAAGATAGGCATATCATTGTGGGTCCCAAAATAAACAACAATGATGTTGTTTGTTAGTTATCTGGTGCTTTAAGATCTTAAAGACCTCTAGACTTGTTTTAGATTTTTCTCTAAAAAAAATCTCTTATTGTGCTCTTTCTACATAGCCCACGAGACCATAGGAGGAATCAATTTCCAAAGTTCTTTTATCAATACATGTTTAAATGGGAAGAGTTTCCATGATTCTATGAACTGAGGAAGAGAAGTCAGGAAGGCCCAACTTACCAAGATAAGAGGCATCACCATTGACCAAATTCGAAGGAAAAAGAAAAATTTAAAAACAGATGGTCAATAATTCACTTTTCTTATAGCATAGAGAAAATTTATTTATAATCGAAACCCGTTTTTGTTCAACTTGTCCACCGTTAGAATCCTCTTATGAGTAGCAATCCACGAAAAACAATTGATTTTGGGAATAAGTTTAGAAATCCAGACCTTCGACCAGTCAATCTAAGTGAGAGGTCCGGGAGCCATATCCAAGATGACGTAAGCTGACTTAACAGAGAATTCACCGAATGTGGGTAGGCCTCCAAATCTAATCATCCTACTTGTCCTTATCCAACTGTGACCACTCTCCCAAAATAGAGAGGATATTCCTAATTCTTATGTCCCAATATGGCTGCCATTAGTGTTAAACATGTCTTTAATGTTTATCTAGGAAGGATCACCTCTATTCCAAGAGATGTGGTTTTGAACTTTGTCTCCAAACATCCCGATGCAGCTGTTTTTAAGGTCTTCAACATTTCCTATAGTAGCAAGACGCTTGTCTCCTCTCCACATATCATCCCAAAAGAGGGTGTCATTCCCATTACCAATTATCTTTCCAACACTTTTTCTTAATAGTTTCCTACATTTCATCAAATTATTCCATATGATGGTTTAACCATTTGGAGCACATCTCTATAAATGAAAGCATGAGAATCCTCTTCATTGAGATAAGTTTAATTTTATATATTAATATATTACTATTCATTTTCATAATGAAGATTTTCATTCTATCCATAAGAAACTAGAACGTATTTGAATTGTGGTAAAACGATAAAAGTGCCAAGTTAATATTACAATCTCCATAGATCTTCAAAACATTCTATATAACAGAACATGTTTCATCAAAGGAAAGATCAACATATAGAACTTAACTATTGTAATCTTGTCATTTACTGTCATATCTAGCTGAACACATAATATGTTATATCAATGCTTTCACTTAGATTAGATTATATGTTGATCTGACACACAACTTTTGGAGCTCTTCCCATTAAAATGAAGTCCTGCTCTTGATGATCTATTTACATCTTCAATGAATTGTGAGCCACATAACCGATAACAATGCTTACAAATATCCTCTGTGTTCTTATCCTTCCCGGTGGGATCGCCATGAACCAGCCATAACACAAGTTGGAAACTTTTCACATCACAAGGGATTGTCAGAATCCCAGCTTGACTAACTCCAAATTCTTCAGCACTTCTCTGAAGAAGAGCACATATCAGTGGATGGCTCAAATAATCAATTGGAAGAAAAAACTTTCTCTTCTCTTTCCCCACATACACAGAAAAACACCCTTCTGGAACAACAAGACTTTTGCCATTATTCTCTTTAATGCAATGTGCTCCAGTACACTGTAGGAACATTTTTGGAGGAGGTTCTGAACCAATAGAGACATAGGATTTTTCCTTCTTAAGAATTGCAAATATAAAATCCCATATCTTCTTCATAGATGTGAATGGAGAAGACACCAGAGAGAAAATGCCCATTTCAAATTTAAGGATTTGAAGCTGTGTCTGATATTTATTTGTATAAGTTGTGATTCTAAACTCTGTGAGACAAATTTGAAAAGGGATACCTAACTATAGGCAAATCCATAGGTCGGTTGAATGATTTACAAGGCAATGGAATCCCATTATAATTGAACTTCTTCAGATAATGGACGGAAGGAGAGGATGAAGTTGGTTTCGTATTACTGACATTTGTATTTTCATTGGTCGTTTATGAAGACATGTGCTTATATTGACACCAAATTCTTCGTTCGTATACCTGTTTGGCTCAAGTTTGGTGAAGTATACAAACAAATAATGTACCGGCTATCTGCAATATTCTATATATGACAAGGCATCTCCTACTGTTGTAAGTATCTTTTCTTCAATACTATAAAGATCAGTTTTTTTAGTTTGACTAGTGCTCATGATTTCTACATCCTCTTGACATATCTATATCCGTGCATGATTAAAATTTAGTATCTTATTGAAAACTAGGGGAGTTTTCTTTTTTCAAGTAATGATTGTAGATATCATAAAGTTAATTTATTGAAAGTAGTATGTTTGTTCAATTACATTAACATAGTTTTATGTACCTGTAAATTAAAAATTGTGTTTCAAATGTCGTAATGTATTTTTCTTTCAAATAATAATTTCAGGTATCGTATAGTTAATTTATTGAAAGTGGTGTTTTTGTTAAATTATATTAACATAGTTTTATGTAAGTACATATTAAAAATTATGGTTCAATTGTCATAATGTATCTATTATGAATTCAAAGGAATTTTTTTTTTTCTTAATAGGGTGTTTGTTGCAATTATAACATGCCTTATATTATAGATTTACAATAAGACAAATTATAATAATATTATCTATACAATATGTGCAGCCCTAAAAAAGTTTACAAATGCACGACAACACATGCTTATGTAAAGAAGGGTGAAAAGTAAAGGTAGTTGTGGAGCCGAACCACCTTGCATTTGTATGGGACATGTGTGCTTGGTGTGTCATAAGCATATAGGAGAAGTGTGACTAAAGTGTCATATGCTTGAGATAGGTGTCTCAAAATGGAAGAAAATAATTTAAAATTCCCTATATGAGGGCTTAATTCATATGAATAAGAATTCAACTAGAAATTACTAAAAGATAACTAGTTTCTCAATGACCCAATCTACATGAATACCCTCCCTTAAGTATAACTTTAAGATACATAAAACATATAAAGAGGTTGTAATTTGAAAAATATGGTACTAATCATTACTACATTTGTACTTCTACACACTGACTTGTAGCATTCATTGAACAATATAAAAATTTCAATAGGTAATCTTCAATTTGAATCTTTTTAAATCATTGTGGGGATTGATCATCATTGAGGAAGTTGTGATGTTTAATCACCTTGGTATAATCCCCTAAATATTCCTATTAGAACTAATTGTATTTTAAGGGGCCAAATACACAATGCTATAATGATAGATCCATATAAATATTGGAGACCATCATGATTGAAGGATGTCATTATGATTGAACATACACTAGTACCACACTACAATGGAGAAAACCACAACTAATCACATCCAATTTTGCATAAAGATGAAAGAACAAGACATTAACATCAGATTAATTATATTTTTATAATTAAACACAAAATATGAAAACTTAATATGCAGTCTCTAATAAAATTATTGAGATTTATATATCCTTAACTTGTTTTTGTTCTATTACCAACTTCGTTTCCAATTCTAGTTTAGAGGTTAAAATCATACTTAAATATTCAATATGTTTTATCATACTTCATTATAGATTAAAGAACATTAAAAATGTTTAAAGACTAGAAATAAATTATTCATTTAATTTTATCTTTACGATTTTATAATTTGGAATTCACCACTTCGTATGTTGGTTAAGTGGTGGTGTTGTTATCCTTGTGCCCACTAATGCTCAAACCTTTGGTGGGTCATTGTGATCATGGGCTTGTACCTTCGGTGATCCAGTGTGTTTGCGGGTTGAGCCTCAGCTTTGTTAAATGGGGATAAGGTCTCCCATTCGTGGCCTAACCAGTTCATAACTCTAGATAAAAAAAAGTGTTTCACATAGAATTGAAGGATGTGACAGTGTCACTGATCATATTAAAAAATTTACTAGACACCTAGAAAAGAAAAAAAAAAAAACAATTTAATAATTTCAAATCAATTATATATTTTTATATATAAATTTTTAATAATGAAAAAATTATAAATAAAGAAATAAACTTAACAAACTAATACATTATAAAAAAGAAAACACGTACTTCTTAAGGTAAAGATGGCCCATCATAAATAGCTAATACATTAAATATAATGATACACCATGTCTAATTCATTAGATACACAAAAATAGAATGTATTCCAATTAAATGTAATAACTTTCATACCAATGGTCCTTTGTTTTAGTCCAACCTGATTCACCTGTTCATAGTTGAAATATCAATAAGAACCGGCTCTCATTATCTCATCGTTTTAGTTTTATGATTTGCCCCAATTACTGAATTATATATAGTTGAAGATTCAGAGTTCAATAGCCAATCGAAATCTATATGGATCGGATAAACACAAATTTAGACACGTAACCCCAAGAAAAAACAATCCACAATGTAGAGTGGTTCATTTAACACATAGGGCCCGTTTGGTTGGGGAATTGAAAAATAATGCAAATCATGGTTATCTATACCCTGGTTATGCAAACCCCGATTATGATTTTTTGGGACTGTTTGGTTTCCCTGGAAGATGGATTTGTAAATCCACATTCCAACAGTTAAATCCACGCAGTGCTCCGGACCCGACAAGATATATAAACCAATCTAATCATCCAAACCTTGGAGTGCATTGGACCCGACGGCGAAGTTAAAATGGCTTTAATCTCTATGAAAACCATGGAGATGAAAGTCATTCCACCTCCTCAACAGGAATTTGGACATCCACATTTTTGCACAAATGGGGATTTGCAAATCCGTATTCGCATTCGATTTAGAGGTCAGCAAACAAGGAATTGCACCCCATAACCGGGTTATGGGCTGCATAACCCGGTTATGGGGTGCAACCAAACGGGCCCATAAGGAAAATATTTTTAAGAAGACTGATTACGGAGAATGACTGCCAATTGTATTTTTTGTTTGACATATTTATGTGAACAGGAATCATTAGATTAAAGTCATATATTATTCATCACTATTGTAATTGTCGACATTTATACCAGAAATATTATATAATGATAAAACCATTGAAAAAAAATGTTCCAATTGTTTAAAGAAACCAAAAAACTTAGATAGGTCTTGACTGTAGCAAACACTGGGTTGGAGAGAATGAGCGATCAGGAGGCCTGTGAAGAGCGCCTTGCCACTATGTTTCCCTCCATTTGACCGCTCTTTTCATGTTGGGAAGGGGCGTTGGTTCAATTTTGGCTAGGGGTGTCTCATTTGAGATGTAGCAAAAATGACATATCTATCTATTTATCTATCTATCTATATATGTTATAATATGGTATAATATGGCATCCATGGCATCCATCCATTGTATGATTTTAATTTTTAAACGGTTGAGGACTTGATAGATGAGGATTTGAGGGACATCTTAGAATAATTTAAATAATATTGATATTAAAATTTATAGAGAACATTTAAATGTGATTCAAATACACAGGGAAGGATGATGGAGAAGCTCATAGATCAGGCGCAGAGAGAGGAAGGGGCTACACAAAACCAGGGAAAACAAGGGTGCCCTTGTCACTTTTGGATTTCAACATTATCAGATTTCTACAATCTTTTTAAATCAGTTATTTGCTTCTGGATTTAATTGTGTATGTGTTTTTAACATCAAATCACATACACAATCAAATCCAGAAGCAAATAATTGACTTTTGGATTTGTTTTTTTCTTATTTTTCTTTGGTTTCATTTTGATTCCCTGAAATTTTGAACTCTTTCTTTTGGGAGATTGAATGGACAGGGTGTTAGAATTGGATTCCTCTAAGAAGGG
The DNA here is from genome assembly GCA_018584345.1 of Thuja plicata. NCBI lineage: Eukaryota > Viridiplantae > Streptophyta > Pinopsida > Cupressales > Cupressaceae > Thuja > Thuja plicata. Next base: position 526,479 of record MU224676.1, on the reverse strand, counting down.
GTGGGTGAATCAAAGGGATTAAAACTTTTGATAAGAATGAAAACAATCAAACTTTTAAACCCCTTCTATTGAAATAAGAACTCGAATGTTAGGACATAAATAAAACATCAAATAGACTAAGTAAAGATGATTGATTTCAACATCACACAAGTTTACTTCAAATCATTCAATTGAGTGGTGAATGATATTGAATGTACTTTGCTGATTCAATAATTAATGAGACAAAGAAATATAGCTTTGCAGTTTTAACTATCACTGAAACACGATTTGTAGTCATAAACCATATGAACATTTAGGACAGTGCTTCAAATGAGAACTTATAAGACAATAACTGAGTATCAGAGAAATGTGCTAAATCACAATGGAGAAAAACACTGATCTGATCCAAACACATAAAAAACATGAAGACAAACATTAAATCACATGACACATTGACATCAATATTTGTCGAGTGGAAAACCCTCCTCGGGTAGAAAAATGACTCAAAATCTGTAATCTTTTTACTATTCCAATGAGCACCAACTACAAGGAGTACCAACCCCTATTTCAACACTTCCAAATATGTTCAACATAACAGTGAGTAATGTTACACTTGCAATATAAGTCTGCAACTATAAAATTACTGACTGACAATATAAAATGATATGCAGGATTTTTAGTTACAAAGTACTGTAAGCACAGTACAACATGTGTCTGTTTTAAACAATTTTCAAAACCTCTTCACTGAACAATACACAAAAATAATTCTTTGGTTTTCCTTATCTCTTTATGATATTTCACAAACACAGACCACTGTTCTTCTATGTTATGTTTTTATATCCTATCTTTCTTCTACCTATGTATTTTATGTTTTTATATCCTATCTTTCTTCTACCTATGTATTTCAAGGCATACCTATTTTATGTTACAAAAAATAGTTATGCCTTGTTGTTACAACTAAAGAAGAAAAATTAAGACAAAAAAAACTTATAACTCATAAAACCAACCGAGAAGTAATTTTCCAGTTACACAAAACATGAGGTTTGCATTTTTACTTCAAACTGTCTGCATCATATTTCCCCATGTTTTTTAATATCAACCAAAATAATCTTCAACGGTATACCCTTGAGTAGAGTAACAGACCTTGAGTAGAGTAATAGACCCTTCAAGGATTATGTTTCATGCATCCAAAACATCTTTATAAAACCAAAACCTCATGCTAGGGTTTTCAATAAAATATTTGCAAAATTAAAACTGTGCCTATAACCCTCATTAGATACTTGAGTTAGGGTATAAAAATAAAATGTGTTTCCTGACTAAATGACAATACAAAAACCAAAAATCTTTTTAATCAAAGATAGTATGAAGCGATAGTACTTGTCAAAAAGAAGTTACCAAATCTTCTATGAAGATTTTGCAAAATCTTTCTTACTCTCTGCTTTAGCTCATGTAAGAACCACCAAAACATTTGCCACCACTTTAAGACAAATTTAATTGAACCCCAGTACCAGAATCCATCAAAAATACACACCAAATGAAGTTGTAGAGTAAGAATGAGCAAGCATGTAATGACTGACCTTTCAACACAAATACCATAGTAGCAATATTCACAAGACAAGGGAGTCTGTTAATTAAGTCAAATGACGAAACCACATGACGACAAGACAAAACAAAATTTCCATTGAATTAAAAATAAAGATTAAAAAGTCCAACCAAAACTATCTATCAGATTAAGACACCCATGAGTCCATAATCAAGTAGAGTGTCGACCAACTATCGAAACAACAACATACCAAAAGAGACTTCGACCAAAATGTCGAAGTGCCACAATAAAAAGAACTTAACATACAAAGAAACAAATATTTTACAGGAGTCACCATCTGACTAAAATAAGAGTGCAAATATCAATACAATCCACCAATGGTCGATACAAAGAAATCACAATATACCAAATATCAAGACGTTCCTAACAAGAGCTCCGGACATCTATTTCATACAAAACATCAGGGGCGAGAATATTTTAGGACTACGTTTCCACCCTCCCACAAAGCAGTTATGCTTCCCTAGAATCTTTTGTTACATGAAAGATACCCAGCCTAGCTAGAAGTAATCTAACAAAGTAAAATTGTCTGAAGTAATGGAATTGTGTAGTTAAACAAAATCAAGATTACACAAGTGTTATAGAAACATAGTTCAAAAATATAGAAGAAACACCATTTTCTTGGCTATCATTTCAATATCTTAGTTCCATCTCAAACACTTTTAAAACTTAACATAATTTATCCAAAACATGGAGATACATAACAACATTCATGCATACCCCATCACTGGTATACATTATCCATTTAATAATTTAAAATGTTTTCCTCTTTACAAAAACATATAAAATCCCTAGATGCATTACACATACATTAATCCACCTAAAATGATGCATACACAACAAGGAGAATCTCCAGAATAATATATGAACATCCACCTTAAATGATGCATACACTATAAGTTTATTTGATTAGTGAAACTCTCACTGATTTTGGCCAAATACTCCCAAAATCTCCAAATGACTCCACCAAAAAACTTGAAAATATTCAAGACATCACCCAACACTGTCAGAATCCAAAACCCTGACCTCTGAAAGCACCCAAAACCCTAGTCTCTTGCAGGCCCTAGATTATGGCCTATTAATTAGGCCTCTGGACCAGTCAGCATGAATAATTGTTAAACTTGTCTCCAATCTTTGATTCACCTCTTTCCACCTTCAAATCCTTTTAGGAGACTATCTAGTGTATCTACAAATTCCACTAAGTCTTCCCCAAAAGGTCATGGGTGCTCGATCAAGGGTAAAAGCACAATAATCTGTCACCTTTTAGGACAACTTAGTAGCACAACTAAATTTTAGTATTTCTAACTAAAAATTAATTTTGGCCAAACATATGGTCTAGCTAGATTCATTATAGTTAAGTTAGATAAGGTTTTTAACTTTTCCAATTGGAAATNTCTATTAAATGCATGTTTTATACCACTTTGAGGCCAATTACCATAGAAATAAAATTATTTCAGAAAAGTGACGTTTCAATAACTCTAAGAATTTTTAATGATATTTTTTTTAAAATAAAAAAATACCCTTTTGTAGAGGTCAGAGTCAAGAATATCTCTTATAGATTTTATAGTGTTTTAATTATACATAGTCTATTATAATTAAACAATATTGCAAGTAGGTATTTTAACAGTCAAGGAGATGTTGATTCGGAGAAAGAAAAAAA
>MU224676.1:498409-511670 GCA_018584345.1 Thuja plicata | reverse complement strand
CAATTTATTTTTATTTTCAATAGATATATAACTATAATTATATAATAAGTGTTAGTCATTACATATATTTATTTTTATTAATATTTATAATAAAATTAGAATTAAATTTATAATTATAATTAATTACCGCAAGTGCAGGCCACTACATGGCACTTGTTTTTAAATGCAAAGACAGATCGATGGCTTCCTCATGATCCATTTTAATTATAATTTGACATTATTCCAAATATAATATATATTAAAGAAGAACTATTATTATTTCTTTGTATATAATAGTATTATTATTTGTTTTTCTATAACACTGATTAATTTTAAAAAAGTGGATAGGAATTAAGACTTTTAAAATGGAAAGATCATAACATCTCTAAAAACAATGAAGATGTGATCATATTTTATTGATTTTTATTTGATGTTTTAAATATCTACCACTTATAATAAATATCTTTTAACATTAAAAGAGTGATCAACACAAAGTTCAATTATTTTTATTGCGTGATCTAATTAAAATATTTTTTAATGAAAGACATTGGAAATTATTCTTAAAATTATCTATGTAAAGAATTATTATAATTAGTACATTAATTTTTTAATAATATATATTTTAAAGTTTAAAATGAAATATCTTTTTCTGCAAAGATATATAACCTGAATATAGATAATAAAAAATTACATTTACAATAACCATATGACACGGGGTAATTAGTACCTGATGTGAAGCTATGCAACAAAACTAGGCTAAAAACATAGTAAAAAAAAAATATATATGGAATTAAGAAAATATCCACATAGGAGTGCCTAGTGTTTATTTTGAGCACAAAAGAAATCTAGAAACAAAAAAAATTATTTTAAAATGGTTCATCTTATTAAACTATATCCACTTTCAAACTAAGATTCTGAGTTTTATTAAATTCTCACTATAATACAATAGTCAATACATGACCTAATTAACCAAAAATGAATGTGGAAGATGAAAAGGTTTTCAGTTACAACAAAAAACATTGATTGATATTCCCCGCAAGAAAAGAGGTTACATGTCAATGAATTGACATTCTCAATAAACAACAACCATTACATAAAGATTGGACTTCATACACCCAACAATTTTCCACTTGAAGACCAATCACCAATAGAGAAAGAACCACACAGAAATATCCTAGACATTATATTAAAATTAATCACAGAGAACAAGTAGGCCTTGAGAAGATGTCAGCATCGCCAAGCTTTATTCCAACATGCTCCCAATGAGTCTCCCCCAATTCAGATTCGAATAAAAAATATCTGCTCCTCCAATTTCTCTGACACCAGAATTGGCTACACTCTTGATCAGTTATTCTACTAGTGCCTCCTTTGTTTTAGCATAATTCTTCTGGCTCAACTGCTGATATAATTCTTGAATCTCAACATTTACCTGCTCCCTACGACTAAACTCCTTTCCTTTCTCAACAACTTTGATGACGCCAACTATAACAATATGATGCGTGTCCCTCACAAAAAAAAGACCCAATGATGGGTATTGAGAGAAAGTTTCGACAACCATAGGATTGGTTGCAATCATCTTAAAAAAATTGGCATCACCATTTTTAATGAACTTAGGTTCCTTCTCAAGCTCCTTGCTAGATCGTCTGTCAAGCTCGGTCAAAATCTCAGAAAACTTCACAATAATGTGTCATGTGTGACGATCCAGCACAGGTGCATACCCATTACCACTTTGGCCTGGATGGTTCATGATAATGACCTGCGATGTAAAGTTAGTAGCCTCCTTGGCAGGATCATTCTTTGAGCCAGAGGACACATATCCTCTCTTGAGTTCCTTCACATCAAGATTTCTTACATTGACTCCCACATTATCACCAGGCAATGCCTCCTAAAGAGCTTCATGATGCATTTCAATAGAATTAACTTCAATAGTCAACCCAGTTGGTCCAAATTTGACATTTGTACCTAGCTTCAACACTTCAGTCTACACACGTCGCAAGGGCATAGTTCCAATGCCACCAATCTTGTAAAAACAACAAATAATTTGCTTCACTCCTAGGGTGAAATCTAGTAGAGCATGTTCTCGGTTCTGTCAATCGTTAGAATAGCCTCAAAACATCTAGTTGTTGAATCAGTAATTAAAACTGCACAATCACCCTGTGATGTCCCAGTAGTCATGTTCTTATTAAAATCACGATGACCAAGAGCATCAATAAAATTGTAAGAGTACATAGTGGTCTCAAACTTCCATAAAGCAATATGAATGGTGATACCACATTCACGCTCAGCCTTGAGCTTATCAAGCACTGAAGAATACTTGAATGACCTCTTGTTCATCCCACCATTCAAATCTTGGTCAAGCTTTTTCAATTCATTATCAAACATTAAATTTTGCCCACATTGATTTTCTGCATGTACACAGCTACATGAAGCTCCCACCTTTTAGTCCAGAATTTCTAGCAATGTTCGTCCTTTGTACCAGGCCAAGTTGGAAGATCTCTCAATCATGTTGTCACTAACTCTTTCCTTTACACCAGTTACAGAATGCGCAGGCATTTCAACTAGGGATTCGTCCAAGATAAAGCTCAACAAATCCACGTCCTCCATAGTTGAATATGAACCATGTACTATGCAGGAAGAGGATTCAATGTCGCACTGCTTTGGATGGTAGTCTTGGCAGCCGCCTGTTGTCTGCATGAGATCGTGGAAGCCCACACCGAGATAGCTTATGAATGTTTTTCCGTAATTGAGAAATTGGCCATCTTTGAGCACATGGCCCATCTGCATCCACCTTGGATTGAATGAGATTTGATCGCTCCTCCTCTCTAATCCCTGCTAGCTTGTTGGCACAATCTTATCTCTATTGTTCTTTAGACCTCTCTTTAATCTTCTTTCTTTTTCTCGTATCTCTGAAGCTTCTTCAGTTTCTTCTCCCCACTTTTCCTTAGTCGAGGGCCAACGGTTTGAAACTATTCTTCTTATTTTCTAGACCGATGTTCTGGTGACGCAGAATCGTTATTGCAGTGAGGAGCATATGATTCATTCCTATGCATCCTTTTGTCCACCATGGATGCCGAATTGGAAAAACTGATAGGCTTATAGAATGCCCTATTAACACCATTATCACTGTTCTTCTTGACTATAACATTCTCCAGGGCACATTCATCAGCTGCTTTCTGAATTTCCGCCCTGGGATCCTCCAAGCTATTTGTCTCATACGGCCAAGTAGCCTCTACTTTAGAAGTACTAGAATCCTCTTCGCCCAGCACATTGTCTTCTGTACTTGCAACAAGAGCATCAGTATTTGCTTCTTCATAACCTTCTTTACCGTCATGTTTTCTAATTTCTTCCATCATACTAGCCATAACATCATCTACCCCTTCATCTTTTGTACCTCTATCATAGTAAATAATATAAATAGTCTTCGCAAATAACACTTTCTTCTTTCGTGTCCAATCATCTACTACCTGAGGTGCTATATACTACAACTAATACTGATCATTGAGAGCCCCATTAATTACTCTCCTATGATCACTACCAGATTCCATCATCCCTATCAAATCATCCATAATGAAATCAGTTTCAGCATCTAATTTATCCAAAATCTTCTTCCGAGAAGCTCAGAAGTTACAAGAAGGTGAGTCTTCTGGAGAATTAATAGCTCCCACTTCATCTAACTTTCTCGATGGCCTAATGACATAGACATCAGAGAACGAGCCCAATCAGATAAATTAGCTTCGTCCATTTTCTTGTAATTTCTTCACGATTCCAAAACATATATTACACCATAGCTCTGATACCAATTGTTAATTTTGAGCTCAAAAGAAATACCGAAAAAAGTAAAAATAAAATCAGAAATAACATACAAAAGCATAGAGATAGAAGACAAATAATTTTGTAGTGGTTTAGCTTATTAGGCTACATCCAGTTTCAACTTGGGATTCTTAGTTTTATTAAATTCTCACAATAATACAACAACCATTACAAGGCCTATTTAACCAAAGCTAAATGTTTAAGATGAAAAGGTTTTCAGTTACAACAAGAAGTGTTGAGTGATATTATCTACAAGAAAATATGTTACATGTCAATGAACTGACATTCTCAACCAACAACAAGCGTTATATAAAGATTGACCTTCATACACCCAACATCTAGAACATGAGTATTTTTTCTTGCATAGGACTATACTTCTGCATGCTCTTGTTAATGCTATAATTTGATTTGAGTTGATTGCCAAAGATCAACACCACAATGCCAGATCAAATATAGGTCGCCTAATAAGAAATGAATAAATCAGATTTAAATTTTAGCCATGAATTTGATGTCTGCAAACCTGATAGAGAATATGATCTACCATGGATTTTTTATTTAACCTTCTAGAAGTTATAGCAAAAACTACATGTTGGAAATGTAAACCTCCACATCATAACATATTACTATTTTGCTAGTGCTTGGAACTATAAGTTATCACAAAGAAAGAATCTCTAGTGGAATGAAAATATTTTACCATGATAAATGCGATATGGACTCTCTTTATCTTTTCACTTGTGCATTGGATTATCAAAATAATTGCATTGGAATGACAAGTTGAAGGAGAGTGATAACTATTGCCACTTCAATTTTCATGAAAGCCACATGGATCTTTGTCAAGTTCTTGATGGGGTGTTGTAGCTCCAAAGTAGTTCTAGAAAAAGAGGGAGCTCGAGTGGAATAATAATTATCATCCCATCATATGCCATTTAAGATGCCACATCAACATCTTTTCCTTGTCCTTTAAGATTCTTGAACCTCTAAGATTTTCAAGAAGAAAGACGAGTTCCAATAGAAGTTAATTTTGGTAGATGTGTATGTCAATGTGGTACATAGTTTCTATTTTGTTGATCCATTAGATTTCAAAAGAATATCAAATTGGGAAAAACACTAGTGTGACTAAAAATATTTGGTATGTCACCCCAAGTCAAATTATCCTAGGATACATGAACCTTAGAAAGGTTTGAGTGGAATAACATGTTCAAGAAGAATTAAGACCTTGCTAATATAGATGTCCATGTGCGATATAATTCTTTTTCTACTAGAGAATAAAAAGATGTTTGAATAGGGGAATAAAGATTCAATGTTCAAAGAAGAAAATATTAAAAAATTCTTGATATAATATTTTACTAAATGACTAAGATTACAAAAGAGTTTTACTTGTAGAAAAAATTCATGAAATAAATATCAACTTAAATATTAGGGTCCACCACCTGGCACACTTACCAAATAAAGTAGAATTAGATTATATTTTAATTAGCTAATAGGCTTTTCTTGGAAGGTCTCTCCCATACAAAGCCTGCAAAACCTATCTCATGGTATAAAACACCAAATATCTGGTATTCAATAGAAAAAGTGGGTTTTCCTGTTCCTAAACCATGTTCACTGGTTGTACAGTGGTTTGCGTGGGTGTTTAGCTCTACATATACACATTTACATTCATTTTGGGATACACTATACATTGCAATGATAACTTTTGTACCTTCATGACTAAGAAACCTGTGAACATTGAGCCATGACTAGGGTGACCTCGACACCGTGGCCTGTAGGCCCCTTCCTTTTGTAGATCCACGGTGGCTCCTACTCTCACATTTTTTAAAGACTATTGTGGTATTTGTATCAAATGTGCGTTTCGTTTATTGTCCTTGTACCTAAGTTTATATACCCCATTTTGATCGATCTCCAAGGAAAAATAGGATTATTCAAAGCAAGTGTTTCAACTAGTATAATATAACCCATGATTCCACAGTCACAGTCGAGGTTGGATTCTAGCTATACACAACTGCTATTGCTAAAGGAAACACAACAGAAATAAAGTCATCTCTTTAGATACCTTCATGATTGTTGTATGTCCCTACAAATAGTTAGCATAGCTTTAATGATTGTTCCCTGTCTCTGCAAATGGTTGGAGGATTTAATGCAGTGCATTAGAGGAGAACAATTCTGTACATGTTCATAATAGTTTTGTGTTTACATTATCTGGGAGAATTTATTTCTCACCTAAATTGAAGGTTCCTAAAATTGAAAGCCCATATAATACGGGAACATCACAGCCTATTCAAGTTAAGTATTAGAGATTGCAGCACATAAAAATTGGGGATTTCCTATGGTTGAGCGCCTTGTGCAGCTAAATATGCATTTTTTTCTTCTTTAACTGGTTACTCAGATCAATGTTGTAAGGGACTTGGTTGTTTTTATGGTTTTAAGGGTATTTAGTTTTGCCAATGATTATTAACGCTTCTAAAGGGTTTCTCATTTTGTTTATTGGTTTCCAAGATTGTATGTCTTCTAACATGGAAGGCAATTCCATTAGAAAACAAAATTTACTAGTGGCCTCTACATTCGCTCTAGCCTGAACATTGAACATATATGTAATCGGGTTTGACGATGAACATGCAACATTATTGTTACCCCTTGATTTTACTCCACTCATCCTAAAATGAAAACAACAAGCTGTAGTTATCTATCCAGAAACCCTACCATAAGTAGTAGATGATACATTGATATCCCTATCACATAGTCTAATCATCTTTGCCTTCTCCTTAACTCTCATCTTGGTACAATAGTCAACCCCTTTATCGTTTGCATTAACCTTGGTAAGACTTCCCTCTTATTCAAGAGAACAAATCTTAGCATCTTTAATGTTAACTCCCTCTTAAATTGCTTATCTTTAGTGTCACTTCATGATGGCACAAAAGATTTCATGTGTTTGATCACCCCTTCGGCATATTTTTGAAACTTTCTATATTAAAAGTTCGTCTGGCATGACCACCTTTACCAACATGTCCCTTATTTTATTCGCCAGTTTTAAAAATTTTAATTGGTACCTTAGGAACTCATTTTGACCTCGAAAATGAAAAATATAAACAATTATATTTACAACTTTAGGGCTTGATTTTTCTAAACATTTAGGGTGCTTTAGATTCAAAGAATAGTTTTTAAAAAATGTCTTTTCTATTTTCTATTTTTAAAATTTTATTTTGTGAAATGATGAAGGCATGTATTTTTTAGGGCTTTTTGCCACCCCAATAGATTCAAATCTAGAAAACTATAACTCTCCCTCTAAACGCAAGCCCCTACTTCAACCATAAATCTAGAATGACATATAATATCTTAAAAGAGGCAAAGTGGGTTTTCATAAATGAATTTTACAAGGGTACACAACTCAAAGTCATTTATTATTTGAAGCCTAACCAAACATATGGATGATTTTTAAGTAAGTTCTTATCCAGTAATCCATTTCACAATCTATAACAAGGCTTATTTGTGCACCCATTTAAATATTTCGTAGAGATCTAATATTATATGTACTTAATGGAACTACTTTGATAAGGGTATAAAGTCTTGGTTGTCTATTTGTAAATAAGGAAAATAAGAATTGATGAATGTTTAAAAGATTGTTTGATCACAAATAAGTTGTATTAACTACATACAATAGGTGTATTCCAAATTTATCTAGAAATAAGCATTTTTCACATCTACTCTGACAATATTGTCTTAGAAATTAACATTTGTCATATAATTATTGCCATGGTTTCGGTTTACAGAAGTGACATTTTATCCGACATCAAATCCTGAATCTTTGTTTTTATGATCCTGGTTTTCGTTTCCATTAGTGTTATCCACTTCCATTACATCTTGCTCTATAGGTCCATTATTATTATTTTTTTCTCGTGTATTTTATTGGCCATCTTTAATAGTTGGATCTGCTCGTTTAGCAAGAGAAATAATTTCATCACCCACATGGCATTCTACATTTGAAATAATTTATTTATCCCTGTAATATAATATTAATGAAAATATTGCCACATTAGAGTAATCTAGTTCAAGAGATTCTAGTTTCAATCCTTTTGATATAAGCATTTGATATCTCAGCTTATTTTTCTTTTTAACACTACTCACACTTCATAGCACAACCACTCTCAATGAAGGTCAGTGAAGTATATATTTTTGCAATTAATAGTGCTCAATTATATTTACGTGAGTTCTCTATTTACAAACATTTTGACTGCTTTACAAAATTGAACATATACATTTTCTTGGTCAGTTTAGGGCTTCCTTACTCATTGGTTTAACATCAATTCCTGTTCTATTTTCTCTACATTGCTGGGGACATAAGAGACACGTGACAAGTGATGATTTATTTCCCTTAACTTTATTTTTTATGCCTATTTTACATATCAAGTCATTGATTAAAAAAAGGAGGTTTCTTACTTTATTGATCCAACCTACAATAAGGTGCCTGCTTCTAAACAATCTTTTTTAATTGGGATTGCTATCTGAGTTTACATTGTCAATTGTAATTAGTATTCATGTTGCAATGTCAAGGGTGTTCTAGACCTCCTTTCAAGCTTGGTTGAAATAATTGTCATTAAAAAGTTTGGTAATTTATTAAGGTAATTATTACAGATACACCTTTTTCTTGACGACTATTCTATGATACAGTCAACCTATTGCTAGATTAATGAGTTGGGCTGAAAGAAACTATACAAAAGAAAGCTCATGGAGGGATCAAAAATATCCTTACTATGAAAAGTGTCTCCTACTTATATAGTAGTAAATTATTTATCACTCTCCCCTATAGCTTATGATGAACAATAGTATAAATTTTATTAAAGATAGAAATTAATTGTTTTGTAATGTATGGTATTTCCTGTTAAGTTGAAATTAACTCTCTACTGAAGAGTGTACTTGCTTGGCTATTCAATGATTTCAAATAATTTCATTGCATTTCTTATGCAATTTAATCAAAATTTCATTTTTTTAATTCCCGGTATTACTTCATTAATCTTGCGAGCAATATATGTAATTTGTTTCCTTTTTTTTTATAAAAATTGAATTCCTTTCTATACTAATGTTAATTATGTTAATAGATATCTTAGTTCATTGTATTTCATCCTCATATTTATCTCTTTTGGAATTGGAACATTGTTGTGTCATTATATATGTATATCGCTATCATTTCTGTGATTGTAGGTTGTTATAGAGACTAGATTAAATTTAGCTGGTCAATTCCTTTTTTTTGTAATTGTATGTTCGCTGAATACTTCTACTTTAATATTAAAAAAAAATTCAGATCTTTTTTCCTTTTACAGAAGACGTATAATCTATACACCATTTAAAATTATTCCATTTTATGGTGATTTTTAACTAACAAAAGTTAAAACTATACCACTTTATTTGTGGCATTTAACTAATAGTACTTGTGTTGTGCAACACTTCCAGGCTTGATTCATTTTACACTTTTTCTTGCTGAAATATCAGAAATGTTTACATCTTTGATGCACTCTAACAAACTTTTGACAAGCCCTTCTTTTTCTTCTGCATCTTGCAAATCTCCAAGTCCCTCCTAACCAAAATAGGAGATATAGTAATATGGTAAAAAAATCAACATTTATAATGGTGTACTAATTAAATAAAGATAGAAAGTTGATGGAAATAGGTACCTTCCAATCATCATAATTCCATCAATAAGCATTGCCTTAGTTGTTACATATTTGAAATGATTTCTATAAATATTTTGTTTCCACTTTCTAGTTAATAATTTTTCGTGCCTCAGATATATGAGGTAGCTGGGTTTCCAGATGGTAGAGAACTTATAAATTTTTAAAATGGCAATCCCAGAATTTATAATCAGCCAAAATTTATTCTATCATGTTTCACAGTGACCATTTTTAAAATATAAATTTCATATTTGTAGCTTTGTGTTTTTTTTGGTCTACAAACATAAATTGTAACTAATGTTTGCAAGTTTCTTTTATACATTTAATATTTTCCTCTCTTTTATAGGTCATGGAAAATCCTCAACAACGAAATAATATTATTGAAATTTCAAGCAGTTCCTTAGAAATCAGTGTTCTACCCCCATCTACTTGCTCAAATGCATCTATCAATTGGAATGGGTTTCATGAAACAAAACTCCAGAATGTTGCAAATAGTATTTCCCATAGTTGTCAGCAACATGTTGAACAATTAAAGGTTACGAGTGCTCATATTTTTTATGTCTGCAAAGACTTTGAGGTCAAGGCCCTTGAAGAAACATTACATGAGTTGCATGCATACTACATGAAATATTATGGTTGTTTTGCTTTCATATGTGAAATGTATTATGCTTAATATTATGGAGAAGGCAATTCTCTTAATATTCGACGTGCATTTTAAGCCTTCTTAAACCACCCATAATGCATTCTATATTGAAGTGCCCTTTATAGTTTCCTTTCTTTGGAATTATGCTACCACTATTTAAAAAAGAGAGATGTCAAAGTTTTTGGGCTCTTGTAATTAGCATAATCTTCCATTCCTTCGTCATAGTTCCACCACCTACTACTATAAAAGAACTTTGTACAATTTTGGTTCTACTAGAAATACAAATTCACATTATATATTTCTAATAGTTTTGCATTTATATGCTCGATTCACCTATTTCTGTTGTTGTATTCAAAGTCGACATTATATGTGTTATTGCACTATGGATTTTTAAATTTCATTCCAAATCTCTATTTTATTTGGTTTCAAAAACAAGATTCTATAACGCTTTGTTGTCTTTAAAAAAAACAAGTTTAATCTTATTCACACCTTCACATTTTAGTTTTCTCTTTATCCGTTTCTTACATCCAATATAAATGTACACTTCAGCTCTATGCCTCCACAAATTTGTATACCCTTGCACCAAGTTTCGTGATCTAAACTTGTAATACTTATGTTAGGAATAAGGTGTCTCAAACTTGGATAATTCCTATTCTTATTATTTGTTTTGTAAAATGTATTTCTTGCAAATAATGTAATTAAGTATGAGTGTACATGTCTAGTTGGCATGTTGATGTGTCACTCCACTTGATGTGTCGGCATCTTGAATTGTGTGTAAGGAGATCATGGATGAAACAGTTATGAAGGATTCCTATGACACGTAAGAGCTATTTATAGAAGATTCAATGACGGGTGAAGACATGCAATGACATGTGGAAATTGATAAAGTTGAGTACTATACACTCTTCCACAATCGTGGGGAAAATTTTTTTAGGGTTCCTATTTTCTCGGAGAATGGTAAAACTCTAATACGGCTATCTTTGGAAGTTGCCCTAAAAAGGAAAGCGCATGATATAAGAATTTTTAGGGTTGCAAACAGATATAGGAAAAGAGTGTATTGTTGCTATGGTCTGGTGCTATTGGTTTTGTCTTTGTGTGTCGATTGTCTCCTGAAAGAACTTGCATTGCAAGTGTGTTGTAACTGTTGTGTTGAAGATAATACATTGTGCAGGTTTTGGAGTGCTGAGGATTTTTATCGAAAGGTTTTCCTCAGGGTAAGTCATTGTGTCATTCTCTATTTTCTGTATGCATGGTATATGGCTGCAATATCATTTTTAAAGTAGTTAACGTATCTGAAATTGTAAGGATTTAAAAGAATTTGCAGAATACTTTCCTTTATCTAGATTAGTGTAGGAAGTTGTTTTCGCACCTAAGTTTCCTTTCAAGTGGTATCAGAGCCTAATATACTTTTGATCCTAGTTTTTGGGTAGGGTTTTTTGAGCTAATCTCAAGTTGAGTGGGAGTTTTTTGTGCAGAGCATTCTCAATCTTATTTGCAGATTGAGATGACAGGTTCCTCATACAATAGAATGGAGGTGGAGAAATTTAATGGCACTAATTTTGAGTTATGGAAAATCAAGATGGAAGACATGCTTGAAGACCGTGATCTATGGGAGGCTACTTCACTTGATATGAGATGTGCAGTGATATCTCAAGCGGATAGGGAGATCAAGGATTGAAAGGCTAAGGGTCTCATCAAACTCTGTCTAGAAGATGTCATTCTTCTGAATGTTCTTGATGAGACTACTGCAAATTCTTTGTGGAAACGGCTTGGGTCTGTGTATCAGGCCAAATCTATGGTGAATAAGTTGTTCCTGAGAAAGAAGTTGTATTCTTTAAGAATGGGGGAAGTTGGATCTGTAACTGATCATCTCAATGCATTCAATTTATTGATTGCACAGTTGGCATCATCCGGTGCCAAGATCGAGAAGGAGGATCGATGTATGACCCTTCTTTGTTGCTTGCCGGATTCGTGGGACCATCTTGTGATGGCTCTCAAAAGTACAATAGTCACATTTCATATGGATGATGTGGTATCTTCGCTGCTATCTGAGGAGATGCGAAGAAAGACTTTGGATTTGTCTAAGGAAGCCCTTTCTGTTCGCGGGAGATCCAACGACAAAGGAAAGCAGAATGACAATAAGTCAAAGAAGGCAGATCCAAATCCCGTGGGAGTTCTAAGACTCCTGGAAAGTCCATGGTGAAATTTTGGAACTGTGATAAATCTGGGCACTTTCGGAGGGACTGCAAAGATTCAAAGAAGAAGAAGAAGAAGAAGAAGAAGAAAGGCTCAGATTTAGCTTCCGAAAAATCTCAAGAAGATGGAGATGATTTTATTGCAGCTTTAGCATCCCATGCATCTGATGATGTGTGGTTGGTAGACTCGGGTGCTTCTTTTCACATGACCTCTCATCAAAATTGGTTCTCAAAATATGAAGAGTTTGATGGTGGAAAGGTGTACTTGGGTGATGATTCTCACCTAAAGATAGTTGGACGTGGAAGGGTTACTATCAGATTTCTTAATGGATGAGTAAAGGGAATCAAGGGAGTTATGCACATTCTGGGTTTGGCATGAAACCTATTATCTGTAAGTATGTTGAATGATGTAGGTGTGCAAGTTGTCTTTTCGAAAGATGGATGAAAGATGACGAGAGGTTCTATGGTGCTCGCTAAAGGTACTAGGAGAGGTACTTTGTTTCAGCTTGATGCATGCATTGCTCAGTGCAATAGCTCTTCTGTTTAAAAGAAGAGAGCAGCTATCACTTCATTCCCACCATCTGAATGAGCAGTAAAGAAGATTGTGGCAATGGGTTCCAATGGTAGTGTAGTAAGTGTACCTAAGGGTGCAAAAACTTTGGAAGGCAAGATTCCTACAGAAAAGACAATGTTGTGGCATATGAGATTTGGTCACATTGGTGAGAAGGGTCTTAGGACCTTGAAAACTAAAAATATCATCGAGGAGCTAAATGATTGTAATCTCAAATTCAATTTCTGTGAACACTGTGTTTATGGTACGAAAAATCGTGTTCATTTCTACTCCAGCTCTCACAAGTCTTCTGGACTTTTAGATCTTATTCATTCTGATGTATTTGGTCCTGTAAAAGTTCCTTCTATCTCCAGTTTTGTATATTTTGTATCTTTTATAGATGATTACAGTAGAAGGACTTGGA
>MU224676.1:467816-498083 GCA_018584345.1 Thuja plicata | reverse complement strand
TCAATTAGACATCTTCGTGTTTTTGGTTGTGAAGCTTATGCACATATTCCAAAGGAGAAAATATCTAAGTTGGAAAACAAAGTTGTCAAATGTATTTTCATCGGATATAGTGTTGGTGTGAAAGGATGCAAGCTTTGGGATCCTGTTACTAGTAAGGTGTTGTATAGTAGAAATGTTATTTTCAAAGAGCTAACATCTTCTCCTATTGTGCTACAACCAGATGAAAAAGAAAAGGAAAAAGATGTTGTTCAGTTTCCTCCTACCCCCGAGAAGACTGAACAGAGAGACCATGTTGGGTCTAATAATGAGGAGAGCTCTAGCAGCTCTGATAGTTCGGAAGAAGAGGAAGAACAACCTCAACCTCAACCCTTGAGGAGATCCACGAGAGAAAGAAAGAAACCAGAAAGGTTTGGTTATTCTATGTTAGATTCTAGTTGTGGCTTTGCTTTGATTACTAACACTGATGAGCCTAGATCTGTGAAAGAGGCTTTGGGAATGGAATATGAAGGTTCCTGGCTTGAGGCTATGGATGATGAGATGGCTTCATTGGAGAAAAAAAAAACTTTGGACCTTGTACCTTTGCCTAAAGGGAGAAAATATGTTGGTTGTAAATGGGTGTTCAAGAAGAAATTCTATGCAAATGATAGTGTTGAAAGGTACAAAGCTAGACTGGTTGCAAAGGGGTATTCACAGGTAGAGGGAATAGATTATGGTGAAATATTCTCTCCTGTTGCAAAGTTGACATCCATTAGATTTTTGTTATCTCTTGCTGCATCATATGATTTAGAGATAGAATAGATGGATGTGAAGACAACTTTCCTTCATGGTGATTTGGAGGAAGAGATTTATATGTCACATCCTGAGCACTATATTGTTAAAGGTAAAGAATCCTTAGTTTGCAGATTAAAGAAATCTCTATATGGTTTGAAGCAATCTCCTAGGATGTGGTACCTTAATTTTGATGCCTTTGTGTTGTCAATTGGATTTTTAAGATCAAAATCAGATCATTGTGTTTATTTCAGAGTTGAAAATGATCGCCTTCTTATTGTTGCATTATATGTTGATGATATGTTGTTGTTTGGGAAGGGTAATGGTATGATTTCTAATTTTAAATCTCAGTTGTCAGCACAATTTGAGATGAAATATCTTGGGGAAGCAAGGTACATCTTGGGTATGGAAATCAGTAGAGACAGATGTAACATAAAACTTTGGTTGAGTCAGAGTAAGTATGTAAATTCTATGTTGGACAGGTTCAGCATGGTAGATTGTAGACCACTATGTGTTCCTATTTCAGTGGGAACAAAGTTATCTGTAGATTATTTTCCAAAATCTCCTAGTGAGGTGGAGGACATGAGTAGAGTGCCTTATGCTAGTACAGTTGGTAGTGTTATGTATGCTATGGTTTGTACTAGACCAGACATTGCCCAAGTAGTGGGAGTCCTAAGTCAGTTTATGGCTAACCCTGGACAGGTACATTGGGATGCAGTTAAGTGAGTATTCAGATATTTGAGGGGTACATCAGATTACTCCATATGTTACCATGGTAACTCTTCTGGATCTCCCCATTCAGTTTGTATTCATGGGTTTGTGGATTCAGATTGGGCAGGTGATATTAACAGTAGGAGATCCACCAGTGCTTATGTGCTCACTATGTTTGGTGGTGCCATCAGTTGGATGAGTAAGTGACAACCTTTGGTTGCTTTGTCCACTATAGAAGCTGAGTACATGGCTGCTACTCATGCTTGTAAGGAAGCCATTTTGCTTAGGAGATTGTGTTCCGATGTTGGTGTTGATGCAGAACAGATTACTATTTGGTGTGACAGTTAGAGCGCTATTTGCCTTGCGAAGAATCCAACTTTCCATGCCAGAACGAAGCACATTGATGTGCAGTTTCATTTTGTGAGAGATATGGTGGAAGATGGAAAGGTAAATTTGGAGAAGGTAGATACCATGAAGAATGTTGCAGATGCATTAACAAAACCAGTGGGCACTATGAAGTTCATATGGTGTTTGGATTCTATGGGCCTTTTGTCCTATAGCGGTTAGTTCCTGTTATGTTCCTATTGCTCTTACAAGGTGTTCGACAAGT
Organism: Thuja plicata; assembly: GCA_018584345.1. Classification (NCBI taxonomy): domain Eukaryota; kingdom Viridiplantae; phylum Streptophyta; class Pinopsida; order Cupressales; family Cupressaceae; genus Thuja; species Thuja plicata. The sequence continues at coordinate 495,994 of MU224676.1, read as the reverse complement.
GGGAGAATGTTAGGAATAAGGTGTCTCAACCGTGGATAATTCCTATTCTTATTATTTGTTTTGTAAAATGTATTTCTTGCAAATAATGTAATTAAGTGTGAGTGTACATGTCTAGTTGGCATGTTTATGTGTCACTCCACTTGATGTGTTGGCATCTTGAATTGTGTGTAAGGAGATCATGGCTGAAACAGTTATGACGGATTCCTATGACATGTAAGAGATTTTTATAGAAGATTCAATGATGGGTGAAGACATGCAATGACATGTGGAAACTGCTAAAGTTGAGTATTGTACACTCTTCCACAATCGTGGGGTTCGGGGCATCGGCCCGAAAAAAAATTTAGGGTTCCTTTTCTCAGAGAATGGTAAAACCCTAATACGGCTATCTTTAGAAGTTGCCCTAAAAAGGAAAGCACATGATATAAGAATTTTTATGGTTGCAGAAAGATATAGGAAAAGAGTGTATTTTTGGTATGGTCTGGTGCTATTGGTTTTGTCTTTGTGTGTTGATTGTCTCCTGGAAGAACTTGCATTGCAAGTGTGTTGTAACCGTTGTATTGAAGATAATACATTGTGCAGGTTTTGGAGTGCTGGGGTTTTTTACCGAAAGGTTTTCCCTAGGGTAAGTCATTGTGTCATTCTCTACTTTTTGTATGCATGGTATATGGCTTCAATATCATTGTTAAAGTAGTTAACGAATCTGAAATTGTAAGGATTTAAAAGAATTTGCACAATAATTTCCTTTAGAGATTAGTGTAGGAAGCTGTTTCCGCACTTGAGTTTCCTTTCAAATTATGTCTCACTCTTCTTGTGTAATACTTATGTCTTATTGTTGTCATGTACATTTTGTTTAATGTTCATTCCAATATGTTTTAGTCACCTCCAGAATATAGATTAATAAAATGATACGTACTTGTATTTTTGAGCTCTCACCCTCAGATAATTGAATGTAAATGTGTTTCATAATGAATTTTTCTTTGCTAATAAATGACGATGATGCTCTCGTAATATCACAAAAAAATCTACTCAAATTATGTATTTAATTATGTTCTCTCACTATGTATTATATTCTCTTAACTTCTATAGTTATGCAGCTCTCTTAGCTTACAAAGTTCTACAAAGAAATACTCTCTATTTGTTGGTTGGAGGTGTGTCTTCTTCTTATCTTTCCATCTTATTTTTTGTTGCAACTTACCTTCACCCAATACAATTTGTAATCATAAATGCCTACAACCTTAAATTTTTTCCAAATATATTTATACATAATGTATGGAAAACAAATCATACTCTCTGATTACCATTTCAAAATGTTGTTACATCTACCTTTACATTAGTTATGGTACTTCATCTATTTTGTCCTTGAATTAAAAAATTACATATCATTTTTTTATGATCTTAATTTGCATTATCCTTGCTACTTTCAAATGTTAATTTGTACTTCAATTTCACATAATGTTGAAAACCTATTCAAATGTATAGGTCAATTGCCTCTCCTTTAAGCCTTGTCCCACTCTTTTACAAACAATGTGATAAAGGTTGTCTGCTTCTTCAATATTTTTCCATTGCAACATTTGGTCAAGGAACTGGACCAACCCTTAGATATAAGATAGAGCTCTCTAATGGGCTGCACTTATAAAAAGCTACCTTTCCAAGTAATTTTAACGACCTCATAGAAATGGAAAAACTTAAAAAGGCTCCATAGTACAACTCAAAGGAGTTATAATTCCTACTATTAGTAACTCATGGTGAGCCAATAGCTACTACATCTTTATTACAATAAACCATTTTCATTTTCTTGTTGAACTATTAAAAAATACTAATTATCCATATCTAATGAATTCATAGGTGGATTGTAGTCTCCAAATTAGAGGTTTCTTGTATAAATTATGATATCATTGGTGACCCCACCTTCTTCTTCAAAGAACCAGAGAAACTTGTACAACACCATATAGGAACTTCATCAGATACATATACAAATGTAGGAGATCTTGTCTCATATGAACAACCCTATCCTACAAAATTGATGTTTTTCTTGCATGTGTCTCTCTGGTAAAAAAACCCTCCTACTGTTACTCCAATTAGGAATTTGAATGCATTTAAAACATAGTGGATTATACAAGGGCGTGTGACTATGAAGAAATATATCCACCACTTCAACAACAAAAATGGTGATGGGAACATGTTTAGTTTTGATATGGTTGATAGTGAGAGAATTGAAGTCTACGTGACTTGCTTCAATGCAATTGCAAACCTTCATTTCCAAGAAGTTCCAGCTGGGTGTGTATATACATTATCGTGTGGAACCCTCAAAACTACAAAATGTTCTTTTACAATAGGATTAATAGTGATATAGAAATAAATTTAACAGATGATTCAATCCTCAAGCTTTGTGAGGATGACCTCTTAATTCCAACACTTCAGTTCTCTTTCACACCCATTAAAGATATCTTGACTCAACATGCTAATTCTTCTATTGATTTGGTTGGAATTATCATATGTGTGAATCCTTCCTCTACAATCAAAATAAAAAGTGATGCAACTGAGGTCCTTAGGAAGAATCTCCAAATTATATACATGTCTACCTCCAAGATAAATGTTACTTTGTGGGGAAAAGCTAGTCAAAAGGAGGGCACACAACTATAGAAGATGTATCTTCTACAAAAGGTTATTGTTCTTCCAATAAAAAATGCCCAGATTGTAGAATATAATGGTACGGTTTTAAGTACACTAGGCACTTCTCAATTGTTTATGAACTTTTTTATTGAATAAATAAAACAACTAAAGTCTTGGTTTTCAAAAAATGGATATGATCTTCTCATGCCAACACCAACCCTTATAGATGCACCTACACTTTGAACATGAAAGACAATCTCGAATATTGCACAGGGGACTTCTGATTTCGCAAAATCCCTAAATACATTGTTAGAGAAACCTCAGTGTTCATCAAGACAAAAAAAAATGTTATCCATCTTGTCCCGTGGAGATTGGGGGAAAATAGTGTAAAAAAGAGTCAAACAAAACAATAATGGAAAATGTTTTTTTTCAAAGTGTGTAACTACTTTTCCAGACTTTAATTATATATATGTTCTTTAGGTCAAGCTTGAAGGCTCTAGAGGTACAATATGGGCAACTTCTTTTGATGAAATTGTAACTAAGCTTGTTGGTATACCAGAAAATGAACTGTATATGCTACAATTTAATCAGGAAGCACAAGCAGCTGCTTAGGTGGTTATTAAACATCTGCAATACAACCAATTTATTTTCACCTTGTCTAACATAATGGAAATATATAACAATGAAACATGGATGAAAAAAACAATTGTTGAAGTTGATAGGTTTTAATTCACAGATGCAATCAACTATTTATTACAATAAATCCATTGTTTGTAAGTGCATAGTACACCTTCAATATAATTACATGATTTAGACAACCACTTGTAACTATTCCTTCTTCTCTTATTTGTATCGGCTACTATCTGTGTAACATTTTATTTTGTAAAGGGTTCCAATACCCCTTCAAAACTTGTTTCTCACCCTGACTAGCTATTATGCTTGTATTTTTCATTTTTCTATGGAATTTTTTATGTTCAATACACATGCTTTAGCTTGTATTCTCTATGAGTTTATTTTAACTTGTTTCTATTTTCTATTGAAAACACTAAAAGTACATCCTTCTACTATCACTTGGGAAATAATTGAAAGTCACAACTTCTTCTTTCTCTTTGGATTTTATGTCATCTTGCACAACTTAATCCATTTGCCAACGACTTATATCTCTACTATAAAATAGGACCTTTAACATTCAATAAACCTCTATTTCAAAATAGTTTGTAGAGATGTGTTTCCTATTACTCTTTCTGGAATGATAAAAAACTACATCTTACTTTGTTGTTGGCATTTTACTCTAAGACTTGTATAATGTTTCTATTGGAAAGATACCGACAATACAATTTTCTCTTTTTTGCTATCCAACAAATGAATTCAAATGTACAAGCTTCTAAAGGACATATGCATCAAAGTAAGCTTGTTGATATGAAATCTCGTAAGAGAGGCCACCTTTATAATGCTCAACATAAAGAAGAAACATGTACACATCGTACCATAAGACATGCTCACAACTTGCACCAATTAGTAGGTTGCCCACTCCCTCCCCACATGAAATCTTCTATAAGTTCCTAGAATCCAAAACCTTGTTCTCCCAATGAAATACCTCTTCCTACACTAAGGCCTCACATTCATCTTGCACTTACTGACATGGTCGTTAACATGACCTCTAATTTTTTAGAGGCAACAAAAAAATTTAGACCTAGACTAGATGCACTCTCACAATTGTACACATGTAATATATGTAACGAACGCGACACATGAAGTTAATCTCCTGGAATGTTTGTCATATTAATGGGCCACATAAGAAGGATATTATTAGAAATATGATTAGAGATCATAGACTTGATGTCATACTTATACAGGAAAACAAGATGAAAAAAGACAAACTGGAAAGCATTAAGTTCTGTAAGACTATGGATAGGGTGGAAACTATCTCAGAAGGTGCTTTTGGTGGTCTGCTGACTCTATGGAACTCTTCAATTTTTAAGGTGAATATTTTCTACAAAGAAGGTAATGCGTTGCTGCTCAATCTCACTAATATTAAGAATAAGGAAAGTTGGTTCATTATGAATATCTATGCTCCCAACTCTAAAAAAGGGAGAAGGTTGTTTTGGGATAAACTTAGAAGTATTATGTCTATGTTTAATCTTTCTAAATGTATTATCATGGGAGATTTCAACACCCCTTTAAAATAAGGGGAGAAATTGGGTGGGATTTCCCATGATCTTGAAAGCAGGAAAGATCTCATGGATTTTATCAATGACCAAGGCCTCTTAGATGTTGATCTTCAATGGGTGAATTTCACCTAGAGTAATAGGATAACGGGGATGAAGTGTAGCCAAGTTAAACTGGACAGATCTTTGATCATGATGGATTGGTTGAATTAATTCAACTACACCCTCTCTACTCTGGTACGTATCGAGTCTAATCATTCCCCCCTGTCCCTTATTCTGGACCCTTTTATTAAGCAAAGAAATTTCCCCTCTCAATTTGAGATGATGTGGACCACTAACCCTAATATAAACAACAAGATCAAATAATGGTGGGATATTGAGGTTAAAGGATCGAATATGTTTACAATAGCCAAAAAACTTAGAAATGTTAAGCTAAACATCAAGATCTAGAACAAGAAGGACTTTGGAGACATTTCCGCATCCAAAGAGAAGGCCATTTTTGACCTGGGTAATATCCAAGAGGAAATTTAGAGGGATGGATATTATGAGACCAACCTGAATCAAGAAAAACTTCTGCTCTCAAAGTATCACAATGTGATTGGGAAGGAGGAAATGTATTGGAGGCAGAGATCTCGATCCCTATGGCTGAGGGAAGGAGACCAAAATACCCGTTTCTTTCAATTGTCCACCATGAAACACAGGAAAGCTAACATAATCAATAGAATTAGAGGGGGAAACCTAATCTTGAAGGAGGATAATGATATCTCTTTAACTATTGTGGACTTTTTTAAATCCCTCCTATCCAGAGACCTCAACCTCCAGGACCTGGATCAAGAGACCCTCTTGAGATATATCCCTTCTGTCATTTTTGATCTCTAGAAAAAATCTTTGAGCACTATCCCCAATAGTGATGAAGTTAAGAAATCTCTGGATTCTCTCTCGGGAAACAAGGCCTTGGGCCCCGATGGCTTTCCTATGTTCTTCTTCCACAAGTATTGGGAAATTGCTAAATCAGATGTGATCAAAGTTTTGTAGGAATTCTTTGGGTCCAAAAATATAGTGAAAGAACTCAACGCTACTTTTCTGGTTCTTGTTTCGAAAGTCATGGGGGATAATGCTATGGAACTTCTTAGGGACATCATTTTATGTAATTATTTCTACAAGATTATCTCCAAATTTTTGACTATCAGAATTCTTCAGGTGCTCCCCTTCATTATTTCCCATAAACATTTTGGCTTTGTTCCTGGCCGTCAAATCCTAGATTTGGTTATGGTGGTCCATGAAGTAATTCACTCTTTAGAAGATTGTAAAAGGGAAGGCCTTCTCCTCAGGCTTGATCTGTCCAAAGCCTATGACCAGGTGGATTGGTCTTTTTTGTTGAAATTTTTGAGTGCTTTTGACTTTAATAACACTTTCTGCCAAATCATCCTTTAGCTCATCTCCTCGCCGTATTTCTCTGTCTTGGTTAATGGATCTCCTTTATATTTATTCAAATCTTCTCGGGGTCAAAGACAAGGGGATCCCCTATCACCTATCCTTTTTATCATCTCGGCTGAGTGCCTTTAGTGGTTAATTTCTTCTCATAAGTTATTGGGGAGGTTGAAAGGCATCAGGCCTTCCTCTAGTTTTTCCATCTTCTCTCATCAAAAATTTGTTGATGACACCATCTTGGGTGTAGAAGCCTCATTTATTGAGGCAAGAACCATTAAAAATTTACTGGACTCCTATACTAGGGCCACTAGCCAATATATCAACTGGTGTAAGAGCTCCCTCTTTTTCATGAACACGTTGGAGGTCAAACAAATAAGAGTGGTGGAGATTTTAGGTTGCACTATTGGTTCTCTCCCTTCCACCTACTTGGGCCTTCCTTTAGGAGCTAAACCCCTGGATGCTTTCTGGAACAAGATCATAGATAGATTTAATAGAAAATTGGCAAGATGGAAGGGAATTCTTCTCAGTCAAGAAGGCAAGATTCAGTTGGTCAAGTCCACCCTTCAAAACCTCCCTACTTATGGTCTTAGCCTCTTCTCTATTATGGCTAAAGTGGTTGAAGCATTGGAAAAAATACAAAGGATATTTCTTTCATCTAGTGCTGAAGAGCATAGACGTCTTCCATTGATTGCTTGGGATAAAGTTTGTCTACCCAAAAAGGCTGGGGGGTTAGGGATTACGAGGATTAGGCCTTTCAATAAGGCGCTTCTCGCCAAGAAGATTTGGAGGATTTTTCATGGTAAAGGTGAATGGTGGGATTTCATTAAGGATAAGTATCTCTCCAATGCTTCTTTTCTCTCTTTTTCCAAAAATGATGATACCCCGAAAGGCCCTTGTATCTGGAATGACATCCTAAATGCCAAAGACCCGTCTATGTCAAAAGTGAAGTGGAAAATAGGAAATGGGCACAATATTAGCTTTTGGCATGACAATTAGATTCTATCAGGGCCTTTGGAAGATATGGATTCTTTTAATTCTTGGAAGGAGGAATGTATCTTATGTTTCAATGACAGAGTGTGTAATTACAGATTGGGAAACTCTTGGGTGGATCTGTCCTCTGTTTCTCAGGAGCCCCTGTCTCTGCTACTCACTGCTCTCAACGCCACCTCCCTCTCTTAGAATCAAGATGCTTTGATTTGGGAATCATCCCTTAGTGGTTATTTCACTGTTGCTTTGGCCTACTCTATTCAGATGCATTTGGAGGTTTCCCCTCCTTGGGCACAAGCTTGGCTTATGGGCCTTTTCCCTAAAATCAATGTTTTTTACTGGCTCTTTCTTGAAAACTACATCCTCACTGTCGATAACCTCATCAAGTGGGGTATTCCCATCCCTAACATGTGTGTTTTATGTCAGGTTTAAGATGATTTGGTGGATCACATCTTTATCCATTGCTCTTATGTGCAGGCGGTATGGCATTTCTTCCTGTCTCTTTTTGCGCTACAATGGTGCTTCCTGTCCTCTATTAAGGACCTCTTCGCCCAAGGGGCTCTGCCCTACAATTTTTTTTTTCACAAATTATGGCCTTGGGTGCTTCCTCACCTTTGTTGGGGCATTTGGAAGGAACGTAATAACCGCATCTTTAGGGATTGTAGTGTTATTCTCAAAATTCTTTTTGAAAAGATACATCATGCTCTCTTGGAAAACTTTGTTATTTGCAGGAATCCTAACCATTTTGCAGGTGTTGTTGATGTTGCTAATCCCTCTATTACCATTGGTAAAATAAAGCATTGTACCTGGCTTTATCTCTCGGATGATTGGGCTAAATCCAACTTTGATGGCATGGCCAAGGGAAATCCTAGGAAGGCAGGATGTGGTGGCATTATTCGTAATAACTATGGCTAGGGCATTTTTGTTGTAAGTCTTCCTTTTGGCACACAAACCAACCATTATGTGGAAGCCAGTGCCACTCTCCATGTGACCAAATTGGCTAATGACTTGGGAATTATAAATTTTTGGTTAGAAGGGGATTCCCAAAATATTATCAACTATCTCAATTTGAATCACCCGTCATTGTGGACCATTGCTAACATGATTGATGAAACTCGCTCACTTTTGAATACCTTTGATAAGGTCCATTTATCCCATGCTTTTAGAGAAGGCAACCAAGTAGCTGAATGGTTTCCCAATTTGGCAGTTAGAAGTGAAAAGCAGACACACTGCCTTTGCGGTGATGACCTCCCACGTGATGCATTGGATTTAGTTTCTTATGACTGAATCCATGCAAAGGAGGGCTTCATAAATATCAATTATGATTGTTAGCACTTTGAATGAAAATGGATTTTCCATTATTGGAAAGTACAAGAAAAGATGGAATTGTAATCACATCATATCACACCCGCACACTTATGGAGTACTCAAATGCTTCATCAAAACTTGGCGCTCAAGCCAAAGAAACAAAACTATCTGGAACACTTCAGAGATTTTTGGTTTGATCCTCTGTGTTTCTTCCTATCTTGTGTTTCTTGTGATGTGTGGGGAAAGGAATAGGAGGAAACTTGCTAAAGATATGGAAAAATGGAGAAGGTGCACCAAAATCTGGAAGTACCTTCAAAGTGGTGGCATTTCCACCTTCATTGAGAGGCTTCATGGTGGGAATCCGAATGTGATGAATATGTTCATAAAAAACTGGAATGAGGGCATAATAAAGATGAATGGAAAAATGTTTACGGTGATTGAGGAGGTTATCTCGACAGTTACGGGGATTCCCATTGTTGGAAATAAATTCTACAAAGATAGGAAAATTGTAGACTCAGTGATAAGAGACTTTGTCAGAAATGATGAGGAAAAGAAAGGGCTTACCAAGGTCGGCACCCACTACCTTCTGAAAGGGCTGAAGAGACTAAAGTGGTTTGTGTTAAGAGCCAAAATTTACTACATAACGCTGGATACTAGGTTTGACATAATCCGCACCTATCACTTTGTCCTATTAAACCATTTTCACCATGATATGAAGGTGTCTATTCCCTTTTACTTGTATGCTTCAATTAATGACAATATAAATGGTTATAGAGAGAAGGCCATAGCTAACCATTCCCTGCATGAGGAACTTTTATTATTAATCTATGAATACTTCAAGGCCCAAACCCTAGGAAAGGAGGTGGTTAAGAAAGATGAGGTGGAGGCCTCTAGTTGGGATTACATCCCATTAGAGATGGAAGATAGTGATGGTTTGCATTCTGACAATGAAGATGAGTATGAAATGAAAAAGAAAACTTTGGGTTCATCCTCTAAAAAGTAAAGAGTGAGTTTGAAAAGCACCAAAAAAGAGAAACTAGTTACCCCTAAAAAAAAGAGCACCATGATTATCTCATCTGAGGAGTACATTGAGGAGGATATAGATATAGAGGATGAGGATGAGGAGGGCATTTCCAGCGGCAAAGGCACATAGAGGAAACAATCTACCATGGGTACAAACAATAAAGATAGGAAGAGGGATTTGAGAGAGGACCAAAAATCCCCTGAGGACAAAACCCGTAGTGTTTCCCCTATTTTGGGCCACAATCTAAAGAGGAAGCTCTAGGATGACTATCAAGACACTAATCAGACTCCCCATTCCCCTCATCTCTCTCAACCTCATGATAGAAAGAAGGTGATAGGTAGGATAATGAATTTTGTTGCTACATGGGTGAACATGGGAAGATTATTGGGTGGCACGATTTCAATATGAAAATGGAAAAGATAGGGATTACAATAGAAATCATAAACCCTAAGGTTATTGAGAGGGAGGGAGGCCAAATCAAGCTGGATGTGCTCATCGAACCTTCTTTAGTGATGCTTAGTGATAATGCCAGGGAATTTGAAATAGACCTTCTTAATAACTATCGTAACAACATGGTTTACAATTACATAACCATCAAATGGTTACTCTATGAGCTGGAGGACCTCAAAATAAGGGCTAATAGAAAGGAGAAGGATAATAAGGAGAAGACTATGGAGGATCCGGAGATAAATACCAAAGTGAAAAATTTGGAGAACATGACTAGGGTAGAAGCTACCATTAAGAATATCGCAGAGCAGAGTTATAACATCCTTATGGCCTCTAAAGAGAACACTAACACTATCATTGAGAAGCTGGAGGCTAAATTAGATGGGCTGGAGGTAGACAATATGGAGGTGGAGACAAATTAGAACACTGAACAGGGCCCCGGTTAGCGTACCAGAGATAGAACAAAGAAGATTAAGGACAAGGACATGGCACTGGATTTCCAAAAGATTAAGGAGTCGGTGGCCAATATGGAAATGCTCGAATCCAAGGTGGCTACTCTGATGGTGTACTTGTCATGAGGGTCCCTATTTTTTTTTTCTGACCCTATTTTTTGACTTTTGTAGAAGCTATTTGTTTTTCCTCTGGCCTTTTCCTGACCTGCTCCGTCTTTTCTATTTTTCTTCATTTTAAACTGGGCTTCATGATACTTCTTTCTTGTTTTGGGTGTTTGGAACCCTGTAAAACCTATTTTACTTAATAAAAAATGAATGCTACCCTGGTTTGCATGTTTTTTTATCACCCAATGGTCTCACTTATATAAGATGCATTGCTAACAAAACAATATAGCACTTTGGTGAAGCCAACAACATAGACCCACTTGAACAACCAAATGTTTTGAAGTTTCTCTCACAAGTAGAAGAGATGTGATAGCGAGGTTGGATGAATCGCTCACTGATTCATACTACTAGTCTTCTTGAAAGAGTTTAGGGTGTCTACACCACACGACTTGGAACCTATACAATATTTTCTTTCTTAGGATCCCCTATTCTCTCTAGCCAACCCAACTATCATGAAATTTTACTCTATCAACTGTAAACTTGTTTCATTTCTTGCTTCACTAGCCATTAGCCCTTAAACCACCTTAAAGGCTCCTAACCTCAAAATTATTGAAATGGCCTTGAAAAGGTGTTGAGGTTTCTATAGAGACTTCAATCGAACCAACTAGGGGTGTTAAGAGTTCCACCTAGTTCCAATAACAAGTTGATTTTACCAAACTTCACAATTAGGCCTAAAAGGCTATTAGCTTAATTACGTCTCCTTCTCTGAGAAATTAGGGATTTAATGCCAAACCTTCCAAAGAAAAACTAAATATTTTCTTGGGATTCTTGGTCCATATGCCTACCCCTAAAGGCTTTTTTTGGGCCTTGGGGTCACCACCAGCGGTACAGTGCCCTAACTCAAAATGAGTGAAATTAAGGCTTTTTAGACTTTCTCTAGCTCCTTCACAACTTAGTAAGTTTGCACTTAACAAGTCTATTTGTGTTACCTCTCCCCCTTCACCAAATATTTTCAAGACTCCTATCTTCTAATTCAAAAAGGAATTTTTCTTCTATCTATCAACCTCTACAAGTTGTTCTCTCCGCAACTTGCTCTTCCATAGCTGGGCTGGTGCAGAGCACCATCCATTTTGGTGTGATTTGTGTGTTTAGGGTTGTGTTAGGATCCTTTGTTTTAGGTTGTAATAAGATCCATCAGTATTGGATCCCAACTTGTTCCGTTCATGTTTGTAAGAGCAAAAGTGCTCCTACGTGCCAATGTGGACAGTTTGGCCTAAAATGGCAAAAGTTACTTTTTTTGAGTAATTTGAGGTTTTAAGCTTCTCTAGGACCCTAAGTGTCCTAACTAGGGTCATAGGAGTGGTAAAAATGCATCAAGTTGACTAAAATAGTCAAAGAGAAAGAATTTCTCAAAAGTTTCAAAAGTTGCTCAAGCAACTTTTGCAACTTTTGCAAAAAGTTACAAATGGAGGTTTGGATGGTTGTAACCATCCATGATTGGGTATTGTAGAATGAATTTTTTATTTTGGGAAGGTTAATGGAGTTTTGGATTGTAGATTAATTTTGTGATCATTCTGTAGAGATGGGTTTTTGAGATTCATTACAAATTAAAGTGTTTTCTACATTCTGTACGGCTGTGTACGCATTAGATTTGGTGATCTGACCCCATGGGGGTGTAGTGCACTGTATTATCTTTATTTTGCATATAGTATTTTTATTTAAAGTTAAGGTTGTGTGGAGTTACATGAGGATTTAGGTGACTATGACTGCAAGTTCAATTTGCAAAGTTGCAGGAACAAAAATGGCTCTAACCTAAGCATCCACGATTGAAAATGGATGAAACCATGTGGGATGATGGGTTAGGGTCTGTACATATTGATTTTTTTTCCTTTTTTTTTCTTGCAATTGAATTCTTAGACCTGGAGTGAAGGCCTAAGGCTGACTCATTGGAGTAGGTGACCCTGGATAGGGTAAAGATTGGATTGAGTAGAGTACCCATGATCTTGGATGGATGAATTAGTGGCATGTGAAGAAGCCCTAATGTGGCCCATTTAAGTATCAAAAGGTTGTATATGGTGAAGAAAATTTCTAAGGAAAAATTGAAGACAATTTGCACTGAGTGGTCTAGAGGCCAGATAGGCTGAAAACTAGGGCCTAGTAGTAATTAGGGTTGTTGGTGCCTTGTGAAACTATAGCTTTGGATTCCTGAAGGGATAGTGGATAGATATTATATTTCTAAAGTATTTTGTGAGGTTTTTTTGAAGAATTTGGAGCATTTGGCTGAGAATAGTGAAAATAGACCTACTAGAAATAGGCCTAATTAGGCCTACTAGTGCATAGTGACAACAATTGGATTATTGGAGTATCTAGAAGTGTTGTAAATGTTTCCAATGGACTTATAATGAGTCAAGAACATAGACAAGAGTATATGGAGTGTATGGGAAAGATCCTAAGCAAGGGTTTGGGGTTCTAGGGGAGGATCTATTGAAGAATCAAGATGATTGATGAACTAGTTGGACTAGTTGAAATTGTGTGAGCTTTGTGTCTTTATCAAATTAACTATACCTAGGAAGAAAGTTGGTTGGGAGGGTCTAGGAAATCCATATTGGTGAAGAAAACATAGATGATTAGACCTTTGGATGGTCAGGAGAGGTAATAAGAACTTTGGGAGAAGGAAACACTAGAACTCTAGACCCTCTACATAAGAGTGGTATCAGAGCCACAATTTATTTAAGTTTAGTGTATGTCTGAAGGGGAGAAAGCCACGAGGTTGACAGCATTCCACCCAAGGAAATGAGAAAAGATGCCATAGTGGACTTGGTCCAAAATCTATTGGGCAAGGACAATCTGACAGAGACAAAGGGTAAGATGAAAGTCACTGAATGGGGAGATGAAAGTGATGAAGAGGATGAAAGCTAGACAAGAGAGATAGCTGGCAAGGGAAAAGAAGTTGAGATGGATAAATATCATAAGGTGTTTTTGGATGCCTTTAAATCCATTAAAAAAGATGGTATGGATCACATACCTTACCATTGTGGCAGTTTGAATGGTGAAGAGTTATTGGATTGGCTAGGGGCCATAGAAAACCAGTTTGACTACAAAGAAGTGTCAAAGGAGAAGAGAGTCAGTTATGCCAAGGCTAAACCATAACTCTTCACCATTCAAACTGCCACAATGGTAAGGTATGTGATCCATACTATCTTTTTTAATGGATTTAAAGGATCTGCATTGGTGTGGTGGAAGATGATGTCGGATGGCAGGGTAACCACTGGAAAGAAGAAGATAGTTTCTTGGGATAGAATGAAGATTAGGTTGAGGGCATATTTCTTACCCATTGATTATGAGATTAAAATGTATTAGAAGTTGCATAATTTCAGACAAAAAGAGTTTTTTAGTAAGTGCCTACACTGAGGAGTTCCACAAATTGAGTCTAAGGGAAACAAGACAAGAAGAAGAGGTAGAAAAGGTAGCAAGGTACCTCAATGGGTTGAGACAAGGAATCCAAGATGAAATAAGTATGACGGCTCCTAATAGTATGCACAAATGTTTTCATCTAGCCTTGAGATTAGAGGAGAAGGCTAGAAGGAGGAATGATTTCCAACAAAGAGGTAGGGATAATAATAATAATAGAGGAATCAGAGGTAGGAGTAACTTTGGCAGAGGAAAAATCCCAAGTAGACTAGAAGAGATTCAGTCCACTGACAATAGTGGGAGTAACCAGTAAAGAGGGTCATTCCAAAGAGGAGGATACAGAGGAAGAGGGCCACCAAGGGGTATATTCTAGTCATAATGAAGGACCAATTCTGTCTTCACTGCCATATGTTACAATTGCAATCAAGTGGGCCATACAATGGGAAAATGTCCTAAGAAGAATTCCACATCATCCATGGGAGAAAGAAGAAATCAGTTAGTGCAAGAGGATGACACATAAAGTGTCACTTCTTCAATCTCCAAGGTAGGGCCAGTACCAGATGGAGAAAATCCTATGTTGAGAAGGACTTTGTTGAAATTTCCTAGTGCTACAAAACCACCTCAAAGAAAGAATTTTTTTAAAACTACTTGTAGATCACATGGGAATATCTCAAGGTAATAGCGGACTCTAGATAAACATAGAACATAGTGTCAACTAAGATGATGGATAGATTAAAAGTTAGAAGGATACCTCACACTACCTCCTACAAAGTGTCATGGCTAAACAAGGGAGAATAGATAGGGGTGGATGAAGAAACTATGATGGAGTTTGAGATAGGAGAGTATAAGGACAAGGTCCTATGTGACATATTTCCCATGGATGTGTGTCATCTCCTTTTAGGATGTCCATAGCAATATGATGTGAAGGCCATACATGATGGTGAAAATAATAGCTATGTGATTAATAAACAAGGAAAGAAGTTTCATATGGATCCCTTACAAGAACCTAATGGGGAGAGGCATGTGGGAACCAGTGCGATGCTTTTGAGTGGAAATGAGTTCCTAAATGCTATGAAGAAGGAAAGAGGGATATGTTGTGCAGTGATAGTGAAGCCAAAGGAGGAGACTCAGGAGAAAGCCAATATGCCACCAAAGGTACAAGAATTGTTGGAAGGGTACCAGGGTAAAAGCACAATAATCTGTCACCCTTTTATAAAGGAAAAGGCTAACAAGATCAAAGTTGTTCAGCTTCAATAGTATAAAAGTGACATTTATGTTTGGAATTTGAAGATTATGTAAACTAATAAAATGTTTTAAAATGGATGAAGTTTATGATTAATATTTTAATATTTTTTTTGAATAATATTTGATATTTGTTTATTAATGTTTAAAGATGATTTTTAGTTGCACAAACATACTGAAAATTAGGGGTCTAGCTCCCGCCAAAAAATTATATGTAAATAAACATTTTTTCCTCTAATTTCAAAACATGTTATAGATGACATATATAGCTAGTGCATGAAGAAATAAAAATTGGTTTGTGATCTATATTTTCTCTTTTATAAAAATTCAAATTCCAACTCACCTGAAATTGATAGTTTTCATCTCCCGCCATATTTTTCATAACAAATATATCCCAATCAAAAAAAGAAATATATATTCTTGAAGAGGAATCTCTCTTCTAGTGCACCATATGTTTTTCAAATTTATTTAATATGTTTTGCTATTTTTTTTCTTTCGTCGAATCAACATCTCCTTGACTATTAAAATACCTACTTGAAATATTTTATAATTATAATAGACTATGTCTAATTAAAACACTATAAAATCTATAAGAGATATTCTTGACTCCAATCTCTACAAAAGGGTATTTTTGTATTTTAAAAAAAATATCATTAAAAAGACTTAGAGTTATTGAAACATCAATTTTCTGAAATAATTTTGTTTCTATGGTAATTGGACTCAAAGTGGTATAAAACATGCATTTAATAGACATTTCCAATTGGAAAAGTTAAAGAACTTATCTAACTTAACTATAATAAATCTAGCTAGACCATATGTTTGGCCAAAATTAATTTTTAGTTAGAAATACTAAAATTCAGCTATGCTGATAAGTTATCCTAAAAGGTGACAGATTATTGTGCTTTTACCCACCATGAAATAGTGGATAATGGATTTCTTGGTGCATTTCCACCCATGAGGGATGTGAGTCACCAGATAGACCTCATACGCGGAGCTAGTCTACCTAAGAGGGAAACATATAAGATGACAATGAGTTAGAATGCAGAGATAGAAAAATATATTCAAGATTTGTTGGAGAAAGGGCTAATAAGGAAGAGTTTGAGTCCTTGTGTTGTGCCAACTATCCTTGCACCAAAGAAGGATGGAAAATTGAGGATGTGCAATGACTCTTGGGATATTAACAAGATCACAATCAAATAGATTTCCCATGCCCCGAATTGAGGATTTGCTAGATATTTTGGGAGGCTCTTGTTATTTCTCCAAAGTGGATTTGAAGTCATGGTATCATCAAATCAAAGCTAGGCCTTGTGATGAGTTGAAGACAACCTTCAATAAAAATGAAGGGATGTATGAGCATATTTTAATGCCCTTTGGCCTAACAAATTCACCTAGCACATTCATGAGGCTCATGAATGAAGTGCTAGCAGATTTCATAGGTAAGTTTGTAATAGTATATCTTGATGACATTTTTGATCTTTAGAAGGTCCAAGGAGGAGAACATGAAGCACTTGGAAATGGTATTGAGGAGGCTTAACCAATACAAATTGATGATCAATCAAGAAAATGTGATTTCTTGAAGACTGAATTAGTATATCTTGGTTTTGTTGTTGCTAATGGATGTATGAAGATGGATCTTGATAAGGTCAAGTCTATTTTGGAGTGGCCAACACCTAGATCTATTGGAGATGTTAGAATTTTTCATGGATTAGCCTCCTACTACAAGAATTTTGTGAGAAACTCTAGTCATGTATGTGCACCTATCCTCAACACTATAAAAGGAGGAATAAAATGTCAATTAAAGTGGACAACAATAGTAGATCAAGGCTTTGAAATGTTAAAGAAAAGGATAGAAGAAATACCTACTCTTAGATTTCCCAACTTCAACCAGTTATTTGTGGTGGAGTGTGGTACTATTAAACTAGCCATTGGGGTAGTGTTAAGTCAAGAGGGAAACCCTATGGCATTATTCTTAGAGAAGTTGAATGAGGCCAAACAAAAGTACTCCACCAATGATTTGGAGTTGCATGCAATGGTGTAAGCACTCAAAAATTGGAGACATTATCTCCTACAAAGGGAATTTGTGGTTTACACAGATAACCATGCCCTTAGTTTCTTGAATGGGAAAGAAAATTGAACCAAAGGAACCTTAAATGGGTAGAATATTTGCAAGGATACACATTTGTCATCAAACATAAGAAATGAGTTAGCAACAAGGTTGTTGATGCTTTGAGTAGAAGAGTACTAGCTATATAGGAGATACAATTGCAAAGTGTGGGAATGAATGACTTGAAAGATCTCTACAAAGAGGACAAAGATTTAAAGGATGCCTATGAGGCATGTCAGAAGTTCCAACAGGGATTCAAAGTGGATTTTACTGATTATATGGTGTAGGAGGGGTTATTGTTCAAAGGACACCTAATGTGTATACCTCATTTCTCTATGAGGGACAACATAGTCAAGGAGAAATACCAAGGAAGCTTGGGAGGCCCATTTGGAGTGGAAAAGACACTTGAGCAAGTGAATAGGCATTACTATTGGCCTAAGTTACAATTAGATGTCAGGAAGTTTGTGGAGCAATGTTAAATATGTCAGAGGGCCAAAGGACAAAGTAGTAACACTGGATTGTACCAACCCCTATCCATACCTCAGAGACTTTGGGAGTTCTTGAGTATGGAATTTATTTTGGGATTTCCTAAGACACCAAAGGGTCATGACAGTGTTTTTATAGTGGTGGAAAGGTTTAGCAAGATGGCACACTTCATTCCTTGAAAAAAATCAAATGATGCTTCAGATATTGCAGGCCTATTCTTCAGAGACATAGTGAGAATCCATGGATTTCCATTAAACATAGTAAGTGATAGGAACAGTAAGTTTGTGGGTCACTTTTTGAGGACTCTTTGGAAGATTATGGGACAAACTTGTCTTTCTCTTTTTCCTATCACCCTTAGTCAGATGGAAAAATTGAGGTACTTAATAGGTCTTTAGGATACCTATTGAGATGCTTAACTAAGCAACATGAACAGTCATGGGATCATATTATAGGGTAGGCACAATATTCCTATAATGACTCCATTAATAGGAGTACTGGTAAAATCCCATTTGAGATAGTTTATGGGACTAATCCTAGAGGGACCTTAGAGTTAAGGGATCTCAGTCTACATGACAAAAGGAGTGCACAAGGTGAATCATTTGCAAAGAAGATGAAAGAACTCCATGATCAAGTCAAGAAGACTTTAAACAACAGCAAGTGGACAAGTATAGGGCCAAGGCACATAAGACATTGAGGGATTTTCTTGATTAAAAGTTGGGGATATGGTACTTTCTCACCTTAGAAAGGAAAGACTACCTAAGGGTAAGCCAACTAAGTTGCTGATGAAGAAGATAAGACCATTGAGGATATTGCATAAGTATGGAAAAATGCATATGAGATGGAGTTGCCTCCAAATTTGGGCATCTCACCCATTTTTAATGTATGTGACATGTACCCCTATAATGGACCATCCTCAGACATTGGTCACCAAAATCTATCAGAGTTGGGAGAAGAAGATTGGGTAAAAGATTTGCCTATCACACACCCTCTGCAGTTCGATAGTATACTAGACTCCAAGGTGATTAATAAGACCAGGAAGGGTACTTATAAATAGTATCTGGTGAAGTGGCAGGGACTACCTAAATCTTAGGCCAATTAGATGATGGAAGTAGACATTTTGAAGTATGAAGTCACCATTTAAGACCTCCTAACTCAAGGGACTAGAGTTCTTTGTCCCAGGGGAGTATGGTAAAGAGAACCTCCCATTTTGGTGTGATTTGTGTTTTTAGGGTTGTGGTAGGAGTCTTTATTTTGGGTTGTAATAAGATCCATCATTATTGGATCCCAACTTATTTCATTCATGTTTGTAAGAGAAAAAGTTCTCCTAGGTGCCAATGTGGTCATTTTGACCTAAAATGGGAAAATTTTCTATATTTGAGTAATTTGAGGTTTTAGGCTTCTCTAGGACCCTAAGTATCCTAACTAGGGTCATATGAGTGGTAAAATGCATCAAGTTGACTAAAATGGTCAAAGAGCAAGGACTGCTCAAAAGTTGCTTTTGCAACTTTTGCAAAAAGTTGAAAATGGAGGTTTGGACAATTGTAACCACCCATGCCCAGGTATTTGAGAATGGATTGTTGGTTTTGGGAAGGATAATGGAGTTTTGGATTGTAGATTAATTTTTTGATCATTCTGTATGGATGGGTTTCTGAGATTCATTGCAAATTATAGTATTTTCTATATTTTGTACGACTGTGTATAGATTATATTAGGTGATCTAACCCCATGGGGGTGTATTTCATTGTATTAGCTTTATTTTTCATATATTATTTTTATTTCAAGTTAAGTTTTTGTGGAGTTACATTAGGATTTAGGTGACTGTGACTGCAAGTTCAATTTCCAGAGTTGCAGGAACAAAAATGGATCTAACCTAAGCATCCACTATTGAAAATGAATGAAACCATGTGGGATGATGGGACAGGGTCTGTAAATATTGAATTTTTTTTCCCTTTTTGATCTTTCAATTGAATTCCTATACTTGGAGTGAAGCCCTAAGGCTAACTGCTTGGAGTAGGCAAGCCTAGACAGGGTAAAGATTGGATTGAGAAGAGCACCCATGATCTTGGATGGATGAATTAGTGGCATGTGCAGAAGACCTAATGTTTACCCTTGAAGGATAAAATTTTTTTATATGGTGATGATAATTTAGAAAGACAAATTGAAGACAATTAGCACTGACTAGTCTAGAGGCCTAAAAGATAGGTTGAAAACTAGAGCCTGTTAGTAATTAGGGTTGTGGGTGCCTTGTGAAACTATAGCTTTGTATTGTTGAAGGGATAGTTAATATATTTTATATTTATAAAGTCTTTTGTGAGGTTTTTTTTGAATAATTTGGATCATTTGGCTCAAAATAGTGAAAATAGACCTAATTAGGCCTACTAGTGCATAGTGCAACAATTAGATTGGTGGAGTATCTAGAAGTGTTGGCAATGTTTCCAATGGACCTTTAATGATTCAATAAAATAGAAAAGATTATATGGAGGGTATGTGAAAGATCCTAATCAAGGGTTTTGGGTTCTAGGGGAAGATCTAGTGAAGAATCAAGAAGATTGATGAACTAGTTGGACTAGTTGAAATTGTGTAAGCTTTGTGTCTTTATGCAATCAAATATACCTAGGACAAAATTTGGTAGGGAAGGTCTAGGAGATCCATATTACTTAAGAGCACATATAGTATTAAACCATTGGATGGTTAGGAGAGGTAATAAGCACTTTGGGAGAAGGAAACACTAGAACTCTAGACCCTCTGCATCACAGGCTCACCACTAGCTCGCCTAGGGAAAGACATTAAAAATAAATCCTCTAATTTTAAGGGCCCAAAACCCAACCATATACATATAAATGGATTCTAGTCACTATTTCAAAATAACCACACAAAATGCATGGTGGGAAAATGAGCTAGAACCCCATCTTTACAAACTTCCTGGATAAGACGAGTGATAGTGAAGAAACCAAAATATTTACAAAAAGAACTTCAAACTGAACAAAAATTCTAATTAGTGCCACACAGAATCAAGTAATAATATAACTACAAAATGCATGAGTTAAAGTGTAAAAAATAATCCATTAAATCACTAATGTAATCTAAGCCTTGAAAATTACACACAGAATCACATGTTCTTCATTTCTTTCAAAAACACTGTCCATACAATGGGAATCCAACCTTGCTGCAAGGTCAAGGCATCTCTTAAATTTGGTGATCAAGTATTTATTTTCCCCTTAGGTATATTCTTGGTTGAGTTGTCTAAACTTGACAATGTTGTGTGAGCAACATTTCAAAAGTTGCAAAGTTGCAAAATGCAACTTTTGCAACTTTTGACAATTTCTTGAAAAATTACTCAAATGAGTATCAATCCTCATCAAATCTTCCCAAAAACTATAATTATATCCAAAACATGATTATAACCCAATTTTTACCCTACTGACCTTAGGATGACATCATGACCACACTTATTCCAATCATAAGGCTTTACAATTTCTTAGCCCTAATTTCACTTTGCGAAAGTCCTAAGACTTAATTGAACTAAAACCTATTACACCTAATTTGTGGTCAACATGACCTTAATCTTAACGAAAAAAAATTCCCTAAGGTACACACACAAATTAAACAAAATAGATTTCCCTAGACAACTTATGTGTTCTCCTGCACCATTCTCCCCCTCTGCACAAACACTAAGGAATGTGAGGAGACATTAGAGAGAAATAAATGCATTATTTTCTTGAAATGATCTTCTTCCACCCATGTAGCTTCAGATTCTATTTTTTTATTCCATTGTATGAGATGTTTCATATACACCTTGTGTCTATTAGACTTCTTCACCCTCGATTCCAAGATCCTATCTTCTTGAAGCTTGTCCTTAGGAGGTAAGACTTTAGTACCCACATCCTCTAGTATCTCCTTACTATTCTCATTCACATCTTTTTGTGGTCCTTTGTATTTGACCATATTAGATAAATTGAACAATAATGAAATGCTTAAATCTTTAGGAAGCTCTACCTTATAGGCATTCATTCAATACTTGGTTATTACCTTGCATGGTCCTACTCTCTTCATTTGTAAATTTGTTGGAAGTCCTTTCTACAACCTAGAATTATTTAGGTGGACCATAACATAATCTCCCACTGCAAATTGTACATCTTTTCTAGACATATCCACCTTAGATTTCAACTTATGAGTAGCCTATGTAATGATCTTCTTTACCTTCTCCTATAGCTCCTTCATGTTTTGAGTGAAATCCTCTACATGGCCACTCATGTTCTCCATAGCTCTTAGATCTTTGAGCTCAAATACACCCCTTGGGAGCATTCCATACACTATCTCAAATGGATTTCTCCCTACTGTCCTATTCACACTATCATTGTATGCATACTCCACTTTGGTAAGGATCAAATCCTAATTTTGACCATACTCCTTGGTTAGGCATCTTAGAAGGTTACCTAACACTCTATTTATCACTTCAGTTTGACCATCCGTTTGTGTATGGTAAGTTGATCCAAAAGACAAATTAGTTCCCAATCTGCTCCATAGAGTCTTCTAAAAATGACTCATGAACTTTACATCTTTTTCAGATACTATACTTTTTGGTAGCACATGTATCCTCATAGTCTCTTTTAAAATGAGACGAGCGATGTTACTAGCATCATGGGTGGTCTATCAAGGAATGAAATGGCTCATTTTTTAAAATCTATCTACAACCACATCAACACTATCCACCCATGTATTGGTCTTAGGAAGACCCACAACAAAATCCATGCTAATGCACTCCCATGGTCTATTGGGAATTGGTAAAGGTTGATACAAACCTGCATTACTATCTCCCCCTTTGTCTTTCATACAAACCACACACCGCTTCACTTACCTTCTAACATCTTTAAGCAACTTGGGCCAATAATAGAACCTCTGTAACAACTCCATTATTTTGTTGATACCAAAATGTCTATTTAAGCTACCATTGTGCTTCTCTTGAATGATATTTTCTCTCATTGAGCCTTTGGGAACACATAACTGATTCCCCTTGAATAAAAGGCCACTTTGTAAAGTATATTCTAAGAATTTACCATGGAAATGATTCTCAAAATCAGAACATACCTTATATGCTTCAGAGAAGTCTTCATAATCTTCATAGAGGTACTTGAAAATCTTGATACCAATGCTTTGAAATTGTACTTCTTGTACTCTCAACATTCTTCTACTCAGTGCATCTGCTAGCTTGTTCAACTCCCTTCTTTTTCTTGATAGTAAATGTAAAGGCTTGGTGATATTCCATCCAATTTAAATGCCTATAACTCAAATTCTCTTGGGTGTTTATGTAGCTAAGTGCCTAGTTATCTGTAAACATGAAAAAATCCTTAGGTAGGAGATAATGTCTCCACATTATAAGAGACTGCACTAGAACATATAACTCTAAATCATAATCATAGTACCTCTTCTTTGATTCATTGAGCTTTTCACTAAAGAAAGTTATAGGCCTTCCTTCTTGGCTTAGTACTCCTAATGCAATTCCACTGGCATCACACTCCAATATACATAGCTTATCAAATCTAGGTAACAAAAGGATGGGTTGGGTAGCCACTTGTTGCTTCAATTTATCAAAGGCATTCCCTGCTTCAAGAGTCCATCTAAACTTGGTTTATAACCCTCCTTTAATAGTGTCTAGCACTGGTGCACAAATTCCACTTAAGTTTTTAATACACTTTCTATAAAACTAATCTAGCCCATGAAAGATCGTTACCTCCATCCCAGTGGTTGGTGTAGGAAAATTGAGAATAGCTTCCACCTTTCTTGGGTCCATCTTCAATTACCCTTGGGATACTAAAAACCCCAAATACACAAGCTCTTTCTTGAAGAACTCACATTTCTCTAGGTTAATAGATAAATTCTCCTCTTGCAACCTCTTGAGTACCATCTCCCCATGCTCTATGTGTTCCTCTACTATCTTACTGAAGATGAGTGCATCATCTAGATGCACTACCAAAAATCTTCCAGTGTAATCCTTAAGTGCCTCATTCATGATCCTCATGAATATGCTAGGGGAATTGCAGAGGCCAAATGGAATAACTATCCACTAATACAGACCATCAATGGTTTTAAAATTTTTCTTCCATCCATCCTCATCTTTTATTCCAATCTTGTGGTACCGACTTTTGATATCCAACTTAGTGAAGAACTTTTCCCCTCCTAGACAGTCTATCGAATCCTCAATTCTAGGAATAGGGAATTTGTATCTGATTGTAATCCTATTGATAGCCCTAGAGTAAATGAAAATTCTCCATTTACCAAATTTATTGGATGCTAAAACCATAGGTACAACACATGGAATGATGCTCTTCTTGATTAGTCCTTGGTCTAATAGCTCTTGCAATTGTTTAGCCACCTCTTTGTTCTGCTCTGGTGTGAGCTTGTGGGTTTCCTTGTTGGGTAGTGAAGCCCCTAGTATGAAATCTATCTGATGAATGATATCATTTTTCGGAGGTAATCTTTCTGGTGTTCCATCACTGATGATGTCCTTGAAATTTCCAAGTAACCTTTGGACTTCTTCTAGCATAGGTGTTTGAGTAACCTTTTCTTCTTCCTTGGGTGTCACAACTATATCATACCCTTCACCTCCTTCTATGTGGAGTGTGTTAAGGAACTCCTTACCATTACTCAACAAGACACTATGGGTCTCTGACTTTGTCTCCTCCTCCTCTAATAGAGACTTTATCTTAAATGTCTTACCATCGTTCTTGAATGAGATGGTGTTCTCTTTCCCATAATATATGGCTCCTCTATCACATTAACATGGTCTACCCAATATGATATGACATGCATCCATAGGAAACACATCACAAATCAACTTTTCTTTGTATCCTCCAATAGAGAATTCCACCCATGTATGTTGATTCATAAGGACACTTTTTCCTTTATTCAACCATGTCACCTTGTATGGATTAGTATGGGATATCTTCTCCAACTTAAGATTATTTATTGCTTCATCTGATATGATGTTATTAGTGGACCCTGAATGCACTATAACTTTACATATTTTTCCAAGTATTTTGCATCCTACTCTGAATAAGGCTCTTCTTTGTTTAGGCTCCTCCTTGACTAGTTGTCTGATTAGAACCCTTCTAAACACCAAGTTATCCCCCATTTATGACTCAATATGACTAATCTCTGGTGACTTGACATACAATGTGTCTTCTTGAGAATATCCTATGCTCTTCTCTATGTTAGAAGAAGATGCTTTCTTAGGGAACCTATAAGTAGGAGGACCCATCTGTCCACAATATAGCACTTCATACTAGAAAAGTAGGAATTAACTTTACTTGCTCTTCTTCCTCTCTTAGAACCCCCTTGAGTTCCTCTACCTCTTCCTTGGCCTCCTCTAGGACTAGTTTCATTTCCATTTTTTGCAAGTTTAGACTCTCCTAGGCTTCTTTGATTAGTCCCTCTTCCTTGGTATCCTCCTCTCTATCATCTTTGATCTCTTCCTCTTCCTCTATTCTTGGAAGTATGATCTTGCTTCCTTCTACTATTTTCTTCAATCTTTATGGCCAATTGATAATTTTGGTGCATTGTTTTGGGACTGAGAAGAGTCATCTCTTCTTGTATAGTCCATTTCAAACAATTAAGGTATCTATCCATCTTAAGGCTTTAAACCTCAGAGACATTTGATCTCATGCATAGCTTATGAAATTCCTTGGTGTAGGAATTGACATCAAGATCCTTTTTTCTTAAGCTTTGCCTCTTCTTGTATAATTGGATTTCATAATCATCCAGCATGTATGCTTCCTCCAATTTGACAACAATTCCTTTCCAAGTTGAAATTGGTTTCTTGCCTTCTTTTTCTCTCTTTGTCTAAATGAACTTCTACCATGTCAATGCAGAGCCTCTAAGTCTTGACTTTTCCACCTTAACTTTTTGAGCTTCTATGACTCCATCACATTCAAACTAATTTTCCATACCTTCAATCCACTCCATGACTAGATCTGCCTCCATGTTTCTACTGAACAATGGTATTCATTCAAGTGCCTTCGCACTCATAGCCTACAATGCATTCAAGAAAGGCTCTTCTTGCAATATAGGGTTAGGTTCAGGGGTCTTTTCTTCCTCTCCAACCTCTTTACCCTTAGGCTCTTTCTCTTCAAATTTGTCACTGACTTCCTCAGTCTTTGTCTGCACTTCATTCAGTGCTTGTTCAAGTTGAGCTATTCTTTCCCTTAATAGCTTATTGTCTAATTCCTTATCATCAACCTTCTTTTCCAATTCCACATTAGTCACCATGACTTTGGACCCACTAGACTCACAATCTGACATGCACTAACAATCCCAAATCTTTTGGGGCTTTGGTACAAATCTGATAGGGAGGTTGGATGAATCACTCACTAATTCATGCTACTAGTCTTCTTGAAAGAATTTTATCATGTCTAAACCACATCACTTAGCACCTATAGGATATTTTATTTCTTAGGATCCCTTGGTCTCTCTATCCAACCCAACGATCATGAAAGTTTACTCTATCAAGTCTAAACATGATGCATTTCTTGCTTCACTAGCCATTAGCCCTTAAACCACCTTAAAGGATCCTAACCTAAAAATTATTGAAATGGTCTTACAGAGGTGTGGATGTGTCTTTAGTTACTTCAATCCAAACAACTATGGGTGTTAGGAGTTCCACCTAGTTCCAGTAAAAAGTCAATTTCAATAAACTTCACAATTTTGCCTAAAAGGCTACTATCCCAATTAGGTCTCCTTCTTCAAGAAATCAGGGATTTACTCCCAACGCTTCCAAAGAAAACTTGAATATTTTATTGGGATTCTTGGTTCATATGGATACTCCTCAAGGATTTTTGGATTCTTGGGGTCACCACCAGCCATACAGTGCCCTAACTCAAAATGAGTGAAATTAAGGCTTTTTAGGATTTCTCTAGCTCCTCTGCAAGTTAGTAAGTTTCCACTTAACAAGTGTATTTGTGTGACCTCTCCCTCTTCAAACAATATTTTAAATACTCCTATATTCCAATTCCTAAAGGGAATTGTCTTCAATCTATCCACCTCTACAAGTTGTGCTCTCTGCAACTTGGTCTTCCCTAGTCAGGCTAAAAACTGGCTCGCCTAGGGAAAGACATTAAAAATAGATCCTCTACTTTTGAGGGCCCCAAATCCTTCCATATATATACACATGGAGTCTAGTCACAATTCCCAAAGGACCCTATAGAATGCACGGTGGGAAATTGAGCTAGAACCCCATCTTTAAAAACTGTCTGGATAAGACCAATGATAATGAACAAAAAAAAATATTTACAAAAAGAACTTCAAACTTAACAAAAATCCTAATTAGTGCCACACAGCATCAAGTAGGAATCTAACTACAACATTCATGAGTTATAGTGCAAAAAAAAAATCCATTAAAGAACTATTGTAATCCAAAACTTGAAAATTACACACAAAATCACATGTTCTTTGCTTTCAAAAACTTAGTCCATACAATGGGCATCCAACCTTGCTACAAGATCAAAGAATGTCTTAAATTGGGTGTTCAAGAATTTATTTTCCTCTTAGGGATCTTCTTGGTCAATGTTGCCCAATTTTTTCCACCCTTGTGCACTTTGCTCAGAAACCCTGAAAAAACCCTAAGTTCTCAAGTGTTAAATGATGTATTTCTAAACCCTAAGCCATGTCCTTATATTTCATCGTTACCTTTTTCAAGTTACTTAGGACATGTGCTTTAAGTCAGGTCACTTGATCGCTGTATCAGAATCAAATATGCTAAATCATCTCCCGACTTCGCTTTTGCCTTGTGTCGCGTAGTCTCTTTACAAAATGGAATATTCCTTCAACTTCTCAAGACTTGGCGATCTCTCTTTAGTCGGGTTGTCACTTGATTCCATGTTATAAGCTTTAAAGGGAACGGGGCCCACCTTCAATCGGGTGATCGCGTGAAGAAATGTCAAGTCAAAGAAATGTCTCCCGACCTTGCGCCTACTTCATGTCGCGTGATCGCTGGATCGGCTCAGTCAAACAGTTAAGCTCTTTCTTCAGTCATGTGATCTCGTGATTAAATGGTGGTTCAGAGATAACATTCCCGACCATGCGACTAACTGTTTCATGTTAAGTGATTTCCTTCAGTCGGGATGTCGCTTGAGAAAATGCTATGACTCAGTTGTTCAGAAAGTGTTACATGGACAAAAGAAAAGATGACATCTGTCACGGGGCTAGTGGCAGTCGGGTGATCGCGTGACCCTCAGCGAATATTCCCTTTTATCTCCCAACTTTTCTTTTTGCTTTGTCACGTAGTCTCTTGACCAAAAGGAATATTCTGTCTGTGTCTTCCGACTTGGCTACCATCCCTTGGTCGCTTTGTCGCCAGAACTGAGAGGTGACTCAGCGTCCCAGTGTGCAGAAAAGTAATCAGTGGC
>MU224676.1:431571-446991 GCA_018584345.1 Thuja plicata | reverse complement strand
TTTCCTTGGTTTTCTATAAATTGGACTTCTTTTCTTCATTAGAGAGGATGATTTTTGGAGAGCATCAATATTATAGTCAATTTGCATTTCAATTCTTTCATGTTTCAAGCTTTATTTGCATAATTAGTCTTGTTTTAATTGGAATTGAAGATGTTTTAGTTTTCACTTATGATTTATCTAACATCTCAATTTGGTGCTTTCAAGCTTTTTAAATCCATTTCAAGTTCAATTCTAGCTTAGAAGTAATTCCTTTCATAGAATACAAGCATTTCATTTCTAGATTAAAAGCACTTTCTTTCTTAGATTAATTGCATTTTACTTCCATAGAGTAGTTGCAATTCATTCTTATATTAGTTGCAATTCATTTTCATAGCTTAATTGCTTCTCAATTCATATATTAAGAGCATTTTCTCATAGACTAGTTGCAGATTTCATAAGATTAATAATAATTCTTCTCTTCTTGCATTCTTAAAATCCTCCATGTTAGCAATGGTCAGGGTTTTGACTCTCATTATGAGGGTAAAACTCAACATCCACAACTAATTAGGATGCAATAGGTCGCCTCAATCAAATTTGCAGAACAAACAATTCATGTTTGTCTTTGTGAATTGAGTGATTGTGTGAAGACTATGTTGTGTTTGTGTTGAATTCAGAGGTCTACATTCAACATCTATATGTTCTATCAATTTTCGTGATTGAAATCAAAATCTCACACTTCTATATATGCTTGTGTAGTCGGCTTTCTGGCCTCGCTCTCTTGTCAGGATTATCTCTTGTTATCATTTTTTCTTAGTTTCTGCAATCTTTTCATCAAAGTAAACTCTAGTCAATTCTGGTCAACTATGGTCAAACCTAATCAACAGGACCTCTCGATCGCTCTAAATCAATTTCACTCTCTCTTGATCTATCTTTTTCTATGATTTCTCACTCTCATCACTATGATGTGTCTTCTTTCGATTTCGCTACCAAGGGGGAAAGATGATTGCATCATTGAGCTTTTCCCATCTTCTCAAATAAGTCTAATCTAAATCAAAATTCCCCATCGCTAGGGGCATCTTATCACTTGGGGCATATTTATTTTTTCGTACCTTATGGTCAAAATTGGATATTCCATGATCTTGAATCCTTTTCATCACATCATCTATCTTGCTTGGTATCTAAGCAATCTAACTTGGATCCTCAAGGATCACACTTCATTATGGAGACAGTCCTAAATTGATTATCTTTTGAGACAGGTATTCGGGCAATCTAACACTGACTCCTGAAGGTTGAGCCTCATTCTGGGGACAGTCTTGTGAAATATATCAATCTAACTACTGTCTGGGCAATCTAACCTAGACATTGGGGGACTAAGCTTCATTCTGGAGATGATTCTTAAAATCTCATTGGGTATTGGGGCAATCTAACCCTAATTCCTGAAAGTTATGCTTCGTTCTAAAGATGGCTCTCAAAAACTCTTTAGACCGTTATCTAGGCCATCTAACCTAGATCTCAGAAGGCTTACCTTCGTATTGGGGCAATCTAATCCTGATTCTAGAGATATTCCTAGATCTTCATCAGCTATCAGTGGACATTGGGGCAATCTAACCCCAATTCCGATCTTCACTTTAGACTATTCTTTGAATCAATGCACTACTCGCACATCAATTCAAAGAGGGGAAAAATGTAACACCCCAAAATTGGCACCTAATAATCCTAATCAATTTTGGTGCATTCCTTCAATTTTATCATCCTCGAAGTCCTATTGTACTAGGCAAATTCTTCTCCTAATTGACTAAGTTTTAAATGCAGAAAACAAAAGTTTGCATAAATCTGATATTATATTTAATTCCTAAATTCTCAATGATTATTAGCTAAAAACCCCTATGATTAATTGATTTAAATCTAAAGTCTTAATTTCTTTTAATTAAATCAATTCCACCCCTTTGGCTAATATACATAAAAGGAATTGAAAGGTTATTTAATTATTGGATGAATTATCCTCAACAAGGAATTCCATAATTTCATGTGAAAGGACACTTATGTGGCAATAATTCACCCTTTTATTTAAATAATCTTTCCTTATTTGTCTCAATTGGAGAATGAAGAGACAACTGTTTCTTTTCAAGAAACTCTTCACTCTCTTTCCTTGGTTTTCTATAAATTGGACTTCTCTTGTTCATTAGAGAGGATGATTTTTGGAGAGCATCAATATTATAGTCAATTTTCATTTCAATTCTTTCATGTTTCAAGCTTTATTTGCATAATTAGGCTAGTTTTAATTGGAATTGAAGATGTATTAGTTTTCACTTATGATTTATCTAACATCTCAATTTGGTGCTTTTAAGCTTCTTAAATCCATTTCAAGTTCAATTCTAGCTTAGAAGTAATTTCTGTCATAGATTACAAGCATTTCAGTTCTAGATTAAAAGCAATTTCTTTCTTATATTAATTGCATTTTACTTCCATACAGTAGTTGAAATTCATTCTTAGATTAGTTGCAATTCATTTTCATAGCTTAATTGCTTCTCAATTCATAGATTAAGAGCATTTTCTCATAGACTAGTTGCAGATTTCATAAGATTAAAAGCAATTCTTCTCTTTTTACATTCTTAAAATCCTTCATGTTAGCAATGGTCAGGTTGTTGACTCTCGTTCTGAGGGTAAAACTCAACATCCACAACTAATTAGGAGGCAAAAGGTCGCCTCAATCAAATTTGTAGAACAAACAATTGATGTTTGTCTTTGTGAATTGAGTGATTGTGTAAAGACTATGTTGTGTTTGTGTTGAATTCAGAGGTCTACATTCAGCATCAATATGTTCAATCAATTTTCGTGATCAAAATCAAAATCTGACACTTCTATATATGCTTGTGCAATCATCTTTCTGGCGTCACTCTTTTTTCAGGATTATCTCTTGTTATCATTTTTTCTTATCTTCTACAATCTTTTTATCAAAGTCAACTCTAGTCAATTCTGGTCAACTATGGTCAAACCTAATCAACAGGACCTCTCGATCGCTCTAAATCAATTTTGCTCTCTCTTGATCTATCTTTTTCTATGATTTCTCGCTCTCATCACTATGATGTGTCTTCTTTTGATTTTTCTCCTGAGGTGGCAAGATGATTGCATCATTAATCTTTTTGCATCTTCTCAGATAAGTCTGATCTGAATCAAAATTCCCCATTGCTAGGGGCATCTCATCACTTGGGGCATATTCAATTTTCTATACCTTATGGTCAAAATTGGATATTCCATGATCTTGAATCTTTTTCATCTCATCATCTATCTTGCTAGGTATCTGAGAAATCTAACTCAGATCCTCAAGGATCACACTTCATTCTGGAGACAGTCCTAAATTGATTATCTTTTGAGACAGGTATTCGGGCAATCTAACCCTGACTCCTAAAGCTTGAGCCTTGTTCTGGGGATAGTCTTGTGAAAGATATCAATCTAACCAGTGTCTGGGCAATCTAACCTAGACATTAGGGGACTAAGCTTCATTTTGGAGATGATTCTTGAAATCTCATTGGGTATTGGGGCAATGTAACCCTAATTCATGAAAGTTATGCTTTTTTCTGAAGATGTCTCTCAAAAACTCTTTAGACCATTATCTAGGTAATCTAACCTGGATCTTAGAAGGCTTACCTTCATATTTGGGCAATCTAACCCTGATTTTGGAGATAGTCCTAGATCTTCATCAGCTATCAGTGGACATTGGGGAAATCTAATCCTGATTCTGATCTTCACTTCAGACTATTCTTTGAATCAATGTGCTGCTCGCACATCAATTCAAAGAGGGTAAAAATGTAACACTCCAAAATTGGCACCTAATAATCCTAATCAATTTTGGTGCATTCCTTCAATTTTCCAATCCTCGAAGTCCTATTGTACTAGGCAAATTTTTCTCCTAATTGACCTTAATTGACTGAGTTTCAAATGCAAAAAACCCAAATTTGCATAAATCTGACATTATATTTAATTCCTAAATTCTCAATGATTATTAGCTAAAAACCCTTATGATTAATTGATTTAAATCTAAAGTCTTAAGTGCTTTTAATTAAATCAATTCCACCCCTTTGGCTAATATACATAAAAGGAATTGAAATGTTATTTAATTATTGGATGAATTACCCTCAAAAAGAAATTCCATAATTCCATGTGAAAGGACACTTATGTGGCAATAATTCACCCTTTTATTTAAATAATCTTTGCTTATTTGTCTCAAATGGAGAACGAAGAGACAAGTGTTTCTTTTCAAGAAACTCTTCAATCTCTTTCCGTGGTTTTCTATAAATTGGACTTCTTTTCTTCATTAGAGAGGATGATTTTTGGAGAGCATCAATATTATAGTCAATTTGAATTTCAATTCTTTCATGTTTCAAGCTTTATTTGCATAATTAGGCTAGTTTTAATTGGAGTTGAAGATGTTTTAGTTTTCACTTATGATTTATCTAACATCTCAATTTGGTGCTTTCAAGCTTCTTAAAGCCATTTCAAGTTCAATCCTAGCTTAGAAGTAATTCCTTTCATAGATTACAAGTATTTCATTTCTAGATTAAAAGCACTCTCTTTCTTAGATTAATTGCATTTTACTTCCATAGAGTAGTTGCAATTCATTCTTAGATTAGTTGCAATTCATTTTCATAGCTTAATTGCTTCTCAATTCATAGATTAAGAGCATTTTCTCATAGACTGGTTGCAGATTTCATAAGATTAATGGCAATTCTTCTCTTCTTGCATTCTTAAAATCCTCCATGTTAGCAATGGTCAGGTTGTTGACTCTTGTTCTAAGGGTAAAACTCAACATCCACAACTAATTAGGAGGTAATAGGTTGCCTCAATTGAATTTGCAGAATAAACAATTCATGTTTGTCTTTGTGAATTGAGCAATTGTGTAAAGACTATGTTGTGTTTGTGTTGAATTCAGAGGTCTACATTCAGCATATAACATAGGTTTATTGCATGATACATCAATACAGTCAAACATTTCTTCAATAAATGTATCCTTATTGATAGGTCTAGGTTCATCTTCAATCATAGGTGCTTATTCATAATATCTCTCTTGAATTTTGAACTTCTCATCAATATTCACATGTGGACTCTCAATGATTTTATTCAACCTTAAATTAAAACATTTGTAAGATTTTATCTTACTAGAGTAACCAAGAAAAATAACTTCATTGCTTCTAGCATCAAATTTTGCAACACCATCATCTCTCTTGATGTAGCACTTGCTTCCAAAGATTCTGAAGTATTTTATTGTAGGTACATTACCAAACTAAATTTCATAAGGTGTTTTGTCTGCACCTAGGCTTAGTTGAATTTTATTGATAGCATAGACTATTGTATTTACCGCATCTCTCCAATAGCTGAGTGCAACTTTCCTTCAATCATGATAGGGCGCATTGTGTCAAGTATTACCATGTTCCTCCTTTCTGCAATTCCATTTTTTGAGGGGTTTTGGGTGCACTTAGTTGTCTTTTGATCTCATGTTCTTCATGGTACTCAAGAAACTTGTCAGAGTTGAATTCTCCTCCTCTATCAGATCTCAGACACTTTATCTTTAATCCAGATTCATTTTCAACTTTATCTTTGAATATGTTGAAGTTCTCAAAAGCTTCAAATTTTTCTTTTAAGAATACAACCCACATCATCATGGGGAAATCATCAAAAATAAAAATAAAATACCTTTCACTATAGTATGATCTTGTTTGAGTAGGTCCACATAGGTCTGTATGTATTAGATCTAGTTTGTTCTCTGCAGAGTTCTGTTTGCTTCTGAATGAGGTCCTCACATGCTTTCCCATCACACATTCCCTGCACATAGTATCAACTGGTCTTGAAATACTAGGAAGGTCTCTTACTGCCTTTACATTAATTATCATCACTATGTTGTCAAAATTGATATGACAAAGTCTTTTGTTCCAAAGCCAACTATCATCCCCTTTTGCAAAAAAACAACTTACTTCAGAATTAAGTTGAAAAAGATTACCTTTGGTCTTTGAGCCTGATGCAATCATGTCTCCCTCTTTGTTGTTGTAATCACCTAAAAATGGTCACCTAAACCATAGACCCCCAATCTCAATATTTAATCAAGAAACCCTAATCTTGATTATTCTAAGTCCTAAATCAAACAAGCAATTCATCATAATTGAACTGATCTGACCTAAACCCTAGGTCCTAATCGATCATCTTACTTGATTAATTAATTAATTCCTAAAATCACATTACATTGGTAAATATATCATATGTTAATTATTTAATTGATATTATGATATATTAATTAAATAAAAATTACAAAATTATCAATTAAATAAAAAAGGAATTACATTAATTATAAAAACATAAATGTGCCTTAAAATTCAATTAATCTATTAAAAATGCATATGACATCATCAAATTCAGTTGATTGATTATCAAAATGGAAACAATCCAGTTCCATCCAGTTACCTAATTCTCATCTGTTTATCATTTTGGAAACATTTCAGTTAACTAAAAACTGAATATGGAAGTTTACAAAACAACTGATCAGTCAGTTCAGTCAACTGACTCTCTCGACCAAACAAAACACTTGCACATGGATTGTGCTTCTTCAATCAAATCTAAGCCACTCTTTTTGTTTGATCTCGACCATCGATTCAAGAGAGATTTCTATAAAAGAGAAACTCTTTTCCTTCACAAAGGATCCTAATTTTTAATTAATGTTATTATACTGCATTTTTATGTTAGCATTCTTAGCACTAACTATTTATCTTTTATTTTTGTTTATTTCTTTCAAAGTATGTAATAATTTAACTTAGAGCACACTTTGTTTTAGGCTTAAAACTAAATCTCCCATATTTCAATTTGGTGCTTCTAAAATGAATCTTAATCAGCTTTGGATGAACAAAAAATTGCATAATCATTTAGATTAATCATCATTTTACTTTCAGTATATAGCTCTAAATCCTTCATTTAGGTTAGTGTGTAGTCACTGAGCTTGCAATGATCTGAGTGTAAGCTCATACTCCTGCCTACTAGGAGGCAATAGGTCAACTCATTCAGACATGCAGGATGAATGAATCCATATTCATTCCCATATGCAGCTGAAGTATAATCACCAGGTTGAAGTGTACTGCTAATTAAGAAGGTCACTTTAGCACGCACATTTCTGGCACCCATCGTGGGGCTGAAAATTAATTTTAGGCCTCATTATTAAATTTAGTTTTTAATTTTGTTTTCTATTCATTTTGTGCAAAATATGGGTCCACCATTGCATCCGGGTTGTTGTTTCAGTTTGAAACGACTATAAACACGTCTACCTTAGGTGAAAATTGAATCTATCACAAAAACATTTTGCAAATAGAGGTCATACGGCCTTGTGCACACATATCGAGGAAAAAATTTCACAGATTTTGAAGCAAAATTTTCATGGATTTCAAGGCAAACTATGTTTTCATTGAAATTTTTATCTATACACTTCTGTTGTTATCACTGTTGTGCATAGGAATCCACCCCAACGCTAATTGTGAGGTTTCAAACAGTGGCAGACACAACCCACATACCTTACATGGTTGTTTTTCTTTGTATGTTTTGGTTGTTGTTTAAAAAAAACTCTTTTTTCTATGTCCCCATGCATGTGGGACTAAACCCACAACAACACTGTGCATCCTCCCATAACCCCCGCGCGCTTCACTTACCTCCACTCAACCATCCTTCACTATCTTCCCACAACCACTTCCATCTGCCAACATTGCTACTCCCTCCAAACACCTCTTTCCCAATGCTACCTAAAAAACCTCCTCCTCTTCACTCCCTCCGCCAACTCACTTCCTACTCCATGTGGCTTCAAAACCTACTCCCACCCGCGTGTGCTAAATTCCTCCATCCTCAATGTTGTGCCTACACACCCTCTCCCTTGCTTCCCTTCCTACCTAAACTTCCCCTCCTACCTATTGCCACCCTGCCCCAAACCTCTCACTGCTCTTTCCGCCGAGCCCTTTGCACATTCAACTCTCCCTTCTAGCTCCCTTCACCCACTCCCAACCAAACCACCTCCGCGTAGTCCAAAAAAACTGCATAGTCTCAACAAACCCACACAGTCCCAACAAAACCATGTAGTCTCAAAAACCTCAGCCAAAAAACCCTTCAAATGGGCAAACTAGAAAGAGACACGTGGCGACCACTTATTTGCTATTTGCATGTAGGGGTTCTCTGTAAAAAAACTTTGACGCTGTTCCAAATAGGGGTTTTTTTATTTTCCTGCAACACTCTCGGGACAGTTAAATTTTGTCCCACAGATTTCTGACATCAGCAAGATTTTCAAATTTTTGCATTCAC
Source organism: Thuja plicata (assembly GCA_018584345.1). Classification (NCBI taxonomy): domain Eukaryota; kingdom Viridiplantae; phylum Streptophyta; class Pinopsida; order Cupressales; family Cupressaceae; genus Thuja; species Thuja plicata. The sequence continues at coordinate 438,690 of MU224676.1, read as the reverse complement.
CATATGCATTTTTAAAATTGCAGCCTATCTTCAAACACTGATATCTTGCTTGTTTTAACTCCTTTTTTCGAGAATTTTTTTCGATTTGGGGTAGAATTTCATAACAATTGCTGTGGAAAAGTTAATTTCTTATTTTTATCTCTAGATTTCTTATAAATTGCACTTTTTGATGACTATACCTGTCTAATCCTCATTTTTGCAGCTTTCGAAGCCTCGTACGGACTCATACGATCACCTTTTTTAGTGAATTTTTTTTGAAACTACATGGTTTTCTGTCCACTTTCTAAATATGTGATCTATTTTCTAATTTTCTAATTTTGATAATGTGGACTAATCTTTGGCTTTGATGTTCATGTGATTATATTTTTCATACATCCTAGCAGTGGTTTGCATAACGTTATCCAAGAAAACTAAAACATAAACTACTCACGGATTGGTTTTGCAGGTTGCCTTTGACCGATAGAATGCAAAACATTATGCTTGCATCTTGTTTTTTATTTGTTAAAATAGGAACCCACATGCAAGACTTCTTAAAATGAACATTTGTTTGATGTCTTAGGAATGACAATAATGTCAGGAAACTATTCTCTCGCCCTTTTGGGATGATCAGAAATCTAGAAACACTATTGTCATTTTCTTATTCTGCTTGAAGTGTCTTCTAATTTTGTAAACCCAAGGAATTGCATGGATGTATCCTCTCCCCTTGCCTTCAGGGATCTTGGGTGAAAGATAAATCCATACAAATCCTTTAGTGTGGCTACCTCCCGAGTGCTTTAATAGAGCCGATGAGAGTGGATTGCCCAACTAGTAATAGGCTAAAGCCAAGCCCTTCCAAACCGGTATACAAAAAATGCCATTGTGATTAGTTTTAGAGTGGACAGGTGTGAATTCATTGTGGCAACTAATATCTCCTATAGTAACCTAGTGGTGTGTTAAAGTCCCTACATTGTTAAGGTGAAAACCTCACTTTGAAAGGATTGGGAGAGCCTCCTTTGTTGGGAAAATGACTTGATCACAACCACCTGAATGGATTCCCTTACTACAAACTTTGTTCTAGTACCAAAAATGTCACTATCTGTTGGCGTGGAAGGTCAGAGACTGACTAAGAAATCCCACACTTTCACGGCTCTTAGTAGAAACAATAGTCCCTTGGGAACTGATTACCCTTGGGATTTGAAACTTGGTGTGTCTGAGAAGTGAGTGCACTATAAGGAGGAGCCCGTGCCTCCAAGCTTCTAAGTTATCTGCTATGAGTAAGCGTGGCTGAACTTTGGTTCAAGTGGGAATTAAACAAATATTGCCTTGGCTATCCTAGGATTGTGGTGTGTCTATTATTATTTTTTTACAACAAACAATCTCCGTGATGTGTTTTGTGTGAGTGTTTACTGAAATAACAACAACAACAACAACGATCAAACAATATGGAAAACTATACACTTTGGATATTTGTCTATCTTGTCTCATTTGAAACTTCAACGATCTTGTCAGACCTCTATCGAAACTCTGTCAAATTGGTTTCAAAAACTTGTCGAAGCTTTGTCTTCCATCAGTCTATGCTACTACATTCAGTCTATTCTAAAATTTGTGTTTTCATAACACTTCTTCTAGTTAACATGAAACTACGATATGTTGTTATTCCAACCTATCACTGTCTTGAAATATGACATCATTACACTTGTCCAATTGACCGAGTCCTTTGTTCAATCTTATCATCTTTGTCTGCGTTGTCCTTATTCTGGGTTGTGAGAGAAGGTTCATTAACCTTGACTCAAGATCAGATTCTTTGCTATCTCCATCCTCAGATGGATGTTTATCTCTTGGTCTCTTTGTTCTTGGACTTAGATAACACTTTAGACATCACCACGGTGTCAGTAAGGCGAATCAACTTATCTTATGCATGCACAAACTAGAAGTCATTTTAGAGAATTTCATGAAGAAGACAACTTGGGATTCCCATTTGAAGAAAACTCCTTGTTTGGAGAGAACCCTCTCTTTGAGGGAGATTCTTGAATTCCTCCTCGATCACAATCCCCAGAGGACAAGTTACCTAGTCCCAAGATGTCAGAAGAAAGACAAGGTCGACGCAAGTCTCGACAGAGAGGCCTCTCTAATGGTACCAACCATCACAATAATCAACATTCCTATAGTCCATCAGACCTTGGTGAGGAAGAGATTCACGAATGTCTCCAAGAAAAGAGATTTGTAAAACTCATAAAAATAATCCTTAATCGGGACAAAGAAAAATATTTCATCAATCTAGCAGAGTAAGGTGCTCAACTTCCACCTCACTTCAAAGCTGAGGATATCATTGCTAGAGAAGAAGAGACGCCTATCATGCTCATAAATATACAAATGCAAGCTATGCAAATGGAATTATGAAAACTCCAAAAGGAAAATGAAATGCCCAACTCAAGGTTTTCTTTAAACACAATTTGTCCTTTTCCTTTTGATAAATATTTGTACTTAACTTCATTCCCGTGCGGAGTTGAAATTCCACAATTTGATAAGTACAATGGTCACTCTGATCCACAAGATCAAATCTGAGAATTATGTTCTCTTTGTATAGAATTTATGCATGATGAGACATATCTTATGCATCTCTTTCCTCAGAGTTTGAGCATCTAGGCTATGGAGTGGTTCTCAAAGTTACCCACTGGTATAAAAACTTTTGATGAGCTGATGAATCTGTTCCTACAATAGTACTCTTACAATGTCCAACATCTTGTGACAATGATTGATTTATGTAACACAAAGAAAAAAATAGGAGAACCCTTTGTGACCTTTCTTCAGCGATGGAGAAAGATGTTTTCTAGATATCCATGAATTGTGCCTAAATCTAAAAAGATGGATATTTTTGCTAGTGTTCTAATTCCAGAACTAAACTACCCTCTTCAGATGCAATATCCACCCTATTTCGAGAAAATGGTGGAAAACATGATGAAAATAGATGATGTTCTTGTTAAAATGGGTGACATTACCCTCTATATAGAAAATAGGTTTGGTTCCAACTCCAAAGACAAAACTAAATATTGGAACAAAAACAAGCATGTGGTAAATGATGAAGTAGTCGATTACTCTGCTCCCTAGTCAAAACTAGCAGTCTTCAATCTGAAAAGTGGCTCCAAGGCCCTAAAAAATGCTAAAAATACCACTATATCCTCATCTTCTAAAGGGACCAGTGGTTTGTTGAAAGACAAACCATGGATTAAATGTAAATGAGACTTTGACTATTTAGGTGAGTCCTATAAATCTACACTTAAAACTCCACTGGTAAACAAGATGATCACATTGCCAGATAACTCCAAACCATATGATCCCAAAATCAAACATAATGGTGGAGAGAATGATTTCTGTCAATTCCATAGAAACAAAGGACACATGAAAAAAAATTGCATGAGGCTCAAACATGAGATCCAAGATCTCATTGATAATGAAATAATTGCAGTTGATAATCACAACAAGAATCCTGATCATAAGGCACTCAAAGATCCTTTCCTAGAACATCACAAAGGAGACTCCTCTAAGAAAGGTGCTCAAATAAATCACACTTATTCTAATGATGACTACAACGTCATCAACATGCTTGAGCGATCTCATTTTGAATATTTCCATGTCATCATCGTAAAGAAGAAAGATAAAGAGTCTCGATCGGCCAACGCAATGACTCAAGCACAAGAAAAGGCCACCCTAGGGGGTTCTAGATCTTCAAACCCTTCATCATCTTCCAATAAATCATTAGTATCCAAATCCTGGGTACCTCTTAGCAAAAAAACCATTATGGGTACCACTAAAGTCTCACAGTCCAAACAATTGACTTTGTCCAATACTGTGGACTATAGCATCATCGAGAAATTGTAGAGAACCTCTGCCCAAAATTCAATCTTCAAATTGCTCAAACTCTCTCCATCTCACCGTGAGGTCTTGGATAAAGAGTTATAAACTACCAATATCCCTAAGGACTTGGATCTGGATTAGTTTCAATCCATGGTGGGTCACTTGACCTCGCCAAATTACTTATCATTCTCAGAAGAAGATGACAACTCTTTAAGCTATCCACACAATCAACCCTTGCATGTCGAAGTTCTGATCCATAAACACCACGTCAGATGGGTCTTGATAGATGGAGGTGTAGGGTTGAATATCTGCACATACAGGTTAATCGAGAAACTAGGCTTTTCAAAGAATGTCATTGATCCTAAAAATAAAATAATTATCAAGGTGTATGATGAACAAGAAAGATCTTCTAAAGGTCTTGTAACTTTACCAATCCGAATAGGTCCTAATGAGAGGGATGTTACCTTCCAAGTTATGGATCTCCCACTGGCCTACAACATTCTATTGGGAAGACCCTATATCCATGAGATGTAGGAAGTGCCATCAACATTCCATCAATGCATCAAATTCCCATCCAATGGTGTAGAAGTCACTATTCCTGAAAACACTAGTTATGCCTGTAACACACTAAGAAAAGCAGTAGAAACCCTTGTCCGCACAACAGTGAGGCATCCAATTATGAATTAGCTACAATTTTTCTAAAAGAAATGGAAAAGAAACTCAAGATAAAGGACACAGGTATGGGTGGATACACAGTGGAAACCGTACTGTCACTCACATCTCTTCCCAGATCACCTAGGTCTTATGGAAAACCATCAGAAGAGATGAAACCAATAGCACCACAAGACATCTATGATGAGATCTTTGTTAAAGCCAACACACAAATAGAAGATGAACAGGAGGAAAGAGCCACTCTGGCTTGGTTATATAAGGAACTTGGAGATAATGAAGTCGAACAATGTGTAATACCCCCGAAACAATTTGGTGTGGGGTATAAGGTGGCTTGGAAAATGGGTTATTCAGGTAAAGGACCCATTGGACCTAATATAAATGGACTTAAATAACCCATCTTTGTTGACTACAGATGACCTAGAGACACAACTGGTCTAGGGTTCTTATCTAAGAAAGAATAAAGAGTGAAGAATTTCCTAGATAAAGGAAAGGGACATGAGGTTCTTGAAGAACAGAACACAACAGTAGAAAGCACTGACATACCCACTGGAAACTGGGATGATTCAGATGATTTTGATATAGAGGATGTGTATCCTTCCCCCATTCCTCCCAATATTTTGGATCTTCTCTTTGTCAAAGATACACCATAGGTCAACGCTACTGAAGAGCATATTCTAGAGGAATCACCAATAACTTTTGATCAGTCAGAGACTACTACCTCCAAACCAGAGCTAGATACAGAAGAAAGGAGTCTAACCATAGTAGAGTTTTTAGGTAGAACTCATCCAAACTAGAGGCAACAAGTAGATTTCACTCATGTCCTAGATATGAAACCAAATGATGAAACACACTCCCTTGAATACGATTTTGACATTCTTTTAGAAGACACCTTAGACATAGAGATAGATACAGTTCAATGATATGTACCCACACCCGAAGTAGGTGAAGGCTTAGAGGTTAGGTCAGACAAATTAGGACCTCCTATTTCTGACATGGGCTTCGATGATGCTGTTAGGGATCTTTCTGATTTGAACACAACTATACAAGGTTTAGGTCTAGGACTCTACTTAATAGTCACCATCTACAATGAACATATCGTGAACACCCTCAAACCCATTGAACCTTTGCTGCTAATGCATCCTAAACTCATTGATTGGTCCTTACAAGGACAACCTACTGAAATGCCTACATTTCCCAATGACTATGCTTTAGCCTGCTATCTTAATGCTGTTGAACCTATCACTTCTTCCACAAGTGAACCTAGTGTGAGCATGATTGAAGTGGACATCAAGTATCTTAGTTATAAAATAAAAATAAGAAAAAGAAAAGGGTCTGAAGGAGAAAACCACATTGTGGCGATTTCAGGACCCAAAATAGTAAAAACAAAAGATGCATCCAAAGGTGAAAACCTCTCTGAGGCACCTAAGGATGGGATGCTTGATGTCTTGCCTATTCATTTACAGGCACTAGTACATTTGAGACCTCTTTTTGATGGCTATGCATCACTTTTCTGACACTGTCTCATTGGCCTAGCGTTAGAGACCAGTGTTGCAGTTTTGGTGTCAGAAATAATGATGGTTATACCATCTATCATTATTGTGATGGTACTAACCGTCACAATACAAGCCAGCTATGATGGTTACCATGCTGTCGTTACATATTTTAGTTGTCGCTATTACAATAGGTAGGTGTCACATCTTATCTGTCATTATTATGACACGTAAGCATCGCATCTCGTCTATCTCTATTATGATATGTAGGTGTCGCATGTTATTTGTCACTTTTTTAAATGTGCGAAAATTTTTCTATACATGCGACGTCAAGCTGTCGGTAATTTTCGATGGCCCGACGTCGCATGTATAGAAAATTCATTGCACGTCTACAAAAAGTGACATCTAGGTGTTGCAATACAAGCCGGCTATAATGTTTATCATGTTTTTATTACATTTTATCTATCGCGGTTACGACACCTAGGCATCGTAGAATGAGTGTCAAAATTATGATAGATGTGCGACAAATTTGCTATACATGCAACGTCCAACCGTCGGCAATTGCCGACGGCTCGACAATCCATGCATTTTTTTAGTGTCCCTTTATAGTTTTTAAGAGTTTAGTGTCCTAGTGTCCCTATTTTCAGTCATTGTGGTTTTACTTATTTTGGAACCATGATTTCATGTGCTTTATTTGGGATAATTTCATTAGCGATTGGCCAAATAAATATAAAATAATTGGTATTACCAAATTAGTTCATCCAAAAACTAGAAGACTGTGACTGTCTGATAAGTACAAGTAGGATATGTACTTACTTATGATATGTACATGTTCATTAAAACTGTACTTATGATATGTACACATTCATTAAATTTCATAACACATGAGTGCTAAAAAACTTCTACTGTATGAAGTATTATAAATTTTGAAAAAAAAATGGGAGAGTTGTATGTAATGTCCAAAATTCATAACACTAGATTGTACATTAAACAAACTATTTATACTACTCTAAACATATCTAATTTGTAATATTTTTTTTCTTTCTAAACAATGACATACTACATTAATACATAGTGTCAACCTATTTGTTATATCATTTAACTGGAATCTAAAATGATAATA
>MU224676.1:418037-431521 GCA_018584345.1 Thuja plicata | reverse complement strand
AACAATGACATACTACATTAATACATAGTGTCAACCTATTTGTTATATCATTTAACTGGAATCTAAAATGATAATAAATCTACTTAAAACAATAAAGCTTATTACGATGTCCAAATAACCAACATGAATTGCAACTGCATACCTGAATTTCACTTTCTTTCCTGTGTATCACATTCTCCTTTCCTCTCTATTTCCCACACCTGTATATACGGCTACACAACTAGATGCATGATATAAAATTCATATTTTATTATATACAAGATCGTAAGATAAGCTACATCAATAACTTAGCTAAATCAATCATAAGGTATTTAAAACTAGTTTTGTAAAGAGATGCAAAATATATAAAATACTAGTAAGGGATGGTAAGATTAAGAAAGAACTCAAAATTACAAGACCTAAGGGCCAAACCTAATGCCTCAGAGGCTCATCATAGATGGCCTTTCCTACGTAACTCACAGAGACATCATAGTTTAGGTTTAACTTTAAAACCAGTGTTTTAAAGGATGGTACAAGTGGTATCAATCCTCTTTATCCAAAGGGTATCAATGACATTTCTCTCTAAAGATTTACATAAGTCACATGAGTCACCTGATACATATGCTAAAGATCGCATAGTAGACAATAAATAATTAGAGCTACATGTACAACTAAATACAACATGACATGGCAGTAATGAATAACCCACCCTTGAAGAGAGAGATATGGTACTTTTTCAATGTAGAAAGTGGAAGTTGTTATTGGTCAATCTAGATCAATTGGGTCCACTACAACCTCATGAGATTGAGCTTGTGTTAAGGATATGATAAGGAACGCTCACGTGTCTATGGTAGGATAGAGCATCTATGTTCCCTTGGAAATTCTTTTCTAGTAGTAATGGTAGGATGTCATATTTATGTTCTGAAGCTTCTTTATCCAAAGGGTGTCAATGGCATTTCTCTCTTCACTAAAATCGAGGGTGTAGAAGATGCTTTGCATCATTTGGGTATACCACTCAATTTCTATACCCAATAGATGCAAAGAAACCTTCTGCACCCCTTATTTGATTGAAGATAAAGGACATTGATCCCCTTTTGATAGAGTCTTCAAGAAAGATAGATGGTATATATCCTATTGTTTCTACTTGAAAAGCACTCCCAAGGGAGAAAGAGATCACAAACTCAACAAATAATCATTAAAAATAATGAAAATAATGAATAAGTATGCCAACATAATGAATAAGTGGGAAAAATACATTGATCCAATAACAAAAAATACATTACAAATTCCAAGTTCACGGTCTCAATGAAATAAATAGTGTATAAAATAATATATGGTGCATAACAACAGCAAGCATACAATGACAGTAATAACATTGCATGATACCTGAGCTCAAATTCAAAACAGTAAGTCTATTAATGTATGATCTAATAGCAAAAACCTCATTGATCATTACCTTTGACTCCTCCATCATTATAGAAGAGACAACTACCTACAACTATATTTCATAAGGCATTTAAAAATAGTTTTGTAAAGAGATTCAAAATATGTAAAATATTGGTAAAGGGTGGCAAGATCAAGAAAGAACTAAAAATTACAAGACCTAAGGGCTAGACCTAATGCCTCGGGGGCTCGTCATAGATGGTCTTGCCTAAGTAACTCACAGAGACATCGTAGTTTAGGTTTAACTTTAAAACCAGTCTTTTAAAGGATGATAGAAGTGGTATCAATCCTTTTTATCCAAAAGGTATCAATAGCATTTCTCTCGAAAGTTTTACACAAGTCACATGAGTCACCTGATACATATGCTAAATATTTCATAGTAGACAATAAAAAATTTTAGCTACATACAACTGAATACAACATGACATTGTAGTAATGAATAACCCACCCTTGAAGAGAGAGATATGGTACTTTTTCAATGTATAAATTGGAAGTTGTTATTGGTCAATCTAGATCAGCTGGGTCCACTACAATCTCATAAGATTGAGCTTGTGTTAAGGGTATGATAAGGAATGCACATGTGTCTATGGTAGGATAGAGCATCTATGATCCCTTGGAAATGCTTATCTAGTAGTAATGGTAGGATGTCATATTTATGTTCTGAAGCTTCTTTATCCAAAGGGTATCAATGACATTTCTCTCTTCATTAAAATTGAGGGTGTAGATAATGCTTTGCATCGTTTGGGTATACCACTCAATTTCTATACCCAATGGATGAAAAGAAATCTTCTGCACCCCTTATTTGATTGAAGATAAAGGACATTGATTCCCTTTTGATAAAGAGTCTTCAAGAAAGATAGATGTTATATATCCTACTATTTCTAATTGACAAGCATTCCCAAGGGAGAAAGAGATCACAAAATCAACAACTAGCTTCAGTAAAAATAATGAAATTAATGAATAAGTATGCCAACATAATGAATAAGTGGGAAAAATACATTGATCCAATAATAGAAAATACATTACAAATGCCAAGCTCATGGTCTCAATGAAATAAACAGTGTGTAAAACAATATATGGTGCACAACAACAAAAAGCATACAATGACAACAATAACATTGCATGATGCCCAAGCTCAAATTCAAAATAGTAAGTCTATTAATGCATGATCTAATAGAAGAAACCTCCTTGATCATTACCTTTGACTCTGTAAAGAGTTATTGTTATTAGTGATGTAAAAGGCACCATTTGCAGTAGCAGGTGATGCTTTTCCACCCTCTCCTTGACTTTTAACTATTTCAAGCTTTCCCAAACTTCCTTTTACACTCTTCATTGAATTTCGTCCTTTACCTCCCAAGGACTTTGGCTCTACATCTGTGTTTTTTGCAACTGAAGTCTGTCCACAGAAAGTAGATATTGAATTTGATGACATTATTTTTCCATTACTATACTCACTGAAAAACATAGATAGAAAGCATTACCGATAGACAACATCCATTACCGGCAAACCACAAGCAGTACCGGTGAAATGCAAGCATACCCGATAGAACAGATTTTTAAGAAAAATGCTAAGTAGAAAAGTGACAAGCATCACCGGCAACCACAAGCATCACCAATGACCACAAGCATTACCAGCGACACAGTTTTCAGAACTAACCCGACAAAAATAGAAAAGGCATACCCGACATCCAGTTCAAGAAAGAAACACTGACGATCAAGAAAACCAACCATTAGAACTGACAGACAGATCAAGAACCCGCAAATTGTGGATCTGAGTTTTACACGATGATTAAAGAAATGTAATTCTATTTATAGAGTTTTGTTTTGTTTTAAATCAAATTTGATGGTCATGCAAGCTTTAGGTAAATGCTTTAAAGCATCCTAACGGATATAAATCATATCAAAAAAAGATCAAGGTCAAGTTGTATACTCAATTGTGAACATATGAATTCTTATTATTGATAGCCACGAAGAGCATCTAAGGAGCATAAGGAAGAATTCATGCAAAGATCAAAAAGAGTATAACAGTTATCAAGAACACACAGAGGCTACCGACAAGTAGACAAAGGTACTATTCAATCATGGAAGGATGATTACTTAAATTTATAAAGCTTTATAGGATCTGTTATCAGCAATTGAAGATTGCATTTATCATCAGATCAAAGACTTATGTAGTTGCATTCTAACAAGTGCATCACATCTAAAATCCTTTTGTAGAAGGTAGACTTAACTGTTCTTTTGAAATATCTTAACAGAGTGCACACTTAACAGTGTTGCTAAAGCTTCAAATGAAGTAGATCTTAATAGGTCTCCATTGTAATACTCCTAACAGGGTAGGTCATCAGAAGTGACCAAATGTAAGCCTTAACCGGCCCCTTCTTATTTCTTGATAGTGAATTTTTGTGGGTAACAATCCCCACCAGAGTTTTTACTTCCTTAACAGGAGTTTTCTGCGATATCATATCTTGTGTCATGTGTTATCTATTTTCATGAATGTTTCTAGTATTGTTACATATCAAAAAAATGTATGATATGATTACATATGCATAAAGAAAGATGAATAGTTAGATAAGATAAAAGTACAAACTGATGACTAAGGGTTAATGGGATAACCAAGAAATTTTTTAGAGGTAGTGATTCACCCCTCCCCTCTCAGTACATCATCTCAATATAATTCCAACAATTGGTATTAGAGCTAAGTCTCTCTCTTGAAAAGCTTAAAGACTTGAGAGAAAAGATCAGAGCAATGGACAAGTTCAAACTGGACATGACTATTGAGAGTGAGTAGTTACAAATGCAAATAAATTTTGAGCAGTATAAGGAGGCAAAGATAAAGCTGAGAAAACTTCTTGATGAAAGAAAGATTATGGAAACCAGGCTGAATGAGAAAGACTACAAAGAAATGGAATTACAAGAGTACTTTGAAACAATAGAATCATCATTGAGAAAAGCTTCAAATGCATCAGTTGAAGAAATTACAAGTATGCAAGAGATTAATCTACATCTGAAAGATCAAATCAAGATTTTGCAAATTGGTCAAGAAACTCAAATGGTAAAAATGATTGATGTTATGAACGATGCAAGAAAAGCTGAAAATGAAAGAACAATAGCCATTGATGATATGAGGAAAATTATAGAAAAACTACAAGAGAAAGAATTAGAGATTCAAAGACTCACTGAGCCTCACCATGAGGTCACCAACCAGATTATTCTTATGAGCCAAGAAGAAAATAGAGTAAATACAGAACTCATTGAAAGAGTACAGATCATAGGTGAGCTAAGAGAAGAGAACAAGAAATTGAAGTATGAAATCAGAGTCCAGAATCAACACAATGAATTAATCAAAAAGGCTGAGGACAGCAACCAAAGGATGGATGATTTTCTTGATGGACAAAGAAGAGTCAACAACTACATAGGATTGGGGTATAATGAGAATGGAGAATCCTCTAATCAATTTGATAAGAGGAATTCTTTCACAACCCTGAGATCCAAGAAGCTGTCATGCAATCACTGTGGAAAACCAGGCCACACCTCAAACATCTACAAAATAAAAATGAAAGGTATTTCTCAAGCACAATCTACTTTTATTGGTAATTTTTATAATTGTCAAAAGAAAGGACACAAGGCACATGAGTGCAGATCCAAAGTGATGAATCCAAAGAGAAAAACCAATATGGAGAAGTACTGTCCTACATGCAAGATGAATGGGCATACACATAAGGAATGCTGGAAAAAGAATAACAAAGCATGGAATCCAAAGGAGAATGATAAAAGCTACAAACCCACAAGAGAAGGTAACTCATATGTTTGGGACTATAACACATGGGTAAATTGCACAACATGTGGAAGGTTTGGTCATATTGCTGCCAACTGTATGAGAAAGTGGACCAGAAGGTCAAGAGGATGGACCAATCCAGGTATGGCATGTTTACATTGTCATAAAGTTGGACATGTGATAAACGATTGCAAAGACCGACTGACAGACACAAATACTCATCCCAATGGAAATACCATTGATGACATCAAAAGAATGAGAAACAAGATGTGGGTAAAAGCCATAAAAACTGAAGGTTCTAGTACAAGCATGGCAAATGATGACACCCCATGCACTGGATTCAGTGACATCACTACATCTAACTAGATTGCACAAGTAAGTATGGAACTACATTATCACAAGTTTTACTATGCATCGGTTCCATTATACATAGTTCATATTGTAATATTAGCATGAATAAAGATGCAATACATTGTTATGTACTAAACTGTTGAAAAGAAACCATCGGTTATTAGGCACAATCTGCATCGGTGAGCACAAACAGAAAAGTTAGTAAGACTTAATGGAATGTATCAGTCATTACACAAGCTAAGTTTAACCTGACAAATATCGGTAAACACTGAATCTACAAAAGATGTCATTGCAACATCATCGACGAGCATCGGTGAAGTCTTCAAACTACTAGCTACCCCAACGCTTTGCATATACACGGACTGTGTTATGAATGTCTTTATCAAAAAAAGAAGTCTTCATAAACCGATGAGTCAATAAGAATTAATGACAACTTAGGGCACCAAAAGGAATAAAAACCCGACGGGTAAGCTCATTTTTGTACCCATGATTTTCGAGCAGAGCAGAGTGATTTTCATGCAATTTGAGAAGCGACCTAGTAGAAGGAATTCACTAAGCATTCAGATTCAAAGGAGATCTCAGATATTTAGTAAGTTAATCCACTCATAGATAGCACTGTTTTTATTTAAGGAAAGCCCTAAATTTCAAATACGATGGCATCAATGTCTAGGGTAGAGAAAATCAAGGTTGACAAAAATAAACCTTACAGACTTGTTAGTAGATGGGCATGTGCTGAACCAAAATATAAGTTACATCCTGAGATATCCTCTCAACCAGATGATTTTGGAGCATTCTCCCGAATCCCAGCTAGGTTTTTATTGGTCGAGGACGTTAGATCCCTCATTCACTGCAAGATCTTGGAGATAGGAGATTTGGACCTTGATAATGCCCATGCAGCACTTTGTGATGAATTTGGAAAGCTCAAAGAAGAGCATAAACACTTAGAAGTGAAAGGACTCACAAATGCACTTCATTTTCCTAGGGTTTTCAAAACAGAGTGGATCAAAATTGTTCTAAGCAGAGTCAACGACAATGCTCTATGGCTGAACAAACCCAAGGCTATAACAAAGGATGTTATACACACCGTGACTAGTTATCCAACAACAGAAAAACCTCAGGCTCACAAACATCCACCTCTTGTAGAAGTGGAAACGTTAATCGGTGCAAAATCAGACAAGAGGGCACTGAAAGTAAATACTATTACCGATGCAGAGCTGAAATTTGGAGCATGCGTAGTTGGATACAAGATATTCCAAGCTAGCAGAATGAACAACATTTCTAGCACTACAATGAGCACTACATATAAGATCATCAAACAGGGGAAGAAGATGGATCTAGCTGAGATCCTACTACATCAATTTGAGGAGAACATGTGCACCATAAGGCCCTCAAGGACAAACACATGTAAGTTTAGTTCCCTTATAATGTGTATATTCTTCTACTTCAAAGAGTACTTTCCTTCAATAGGAAAAGTAGCATGGGACACAAGTAGACCAATCACCATGCAAATAAGTGAATTCATAGAATCAATTGGTATAGACTTTGACAATGTTATGCATGAGTATTTCAAAGCCATTAAGGAAATGCTACAAGCTAGGAGTAGAATTCCTGAAATTCTGATAGAGGAATACAAAGAAGATATTTGTTTTATGGTGGATATAGATTTCACCTACATTCAAGCTATAGTTCCTAGGAAATCATGGCTTGAAAATCTTGATTATGAAATTAAAATTAGATTAGCAACTAAATGCATTCAGGCATTACTAAATGAACCTGTTGACAACAAACAACTAAGATTTGGCACTTATGAGGAAGCCAAACTAAATATTAAATCAACTCTTTTTGTCAAGAAGGCTGTCAAGTAGTCTAAAAGAATGGTCAAGAAATTGAAAAAGAACTTGAATATATCTTCTGGTGGTGAAGAAGAAGAAGGTAAAGAGGAACAAGAAGACAAGGAGAAACAAGAGGGTAAGGAGGAACAAAAAAGTAAGGAGGAAGACACTGAGGAACAGCTTCCCATCGGTGAAACAGAAGAGCAACAAGAATCAGAGGAAGAGAAATCTTATTCACCACCTCCTCCTCCAACTAAAAAGGATAGAACTAGAAGCCAAACAACACAAGATGCTATTCCCTCTCCTATGGTAAAAGGGAAGGGTACAAGAGGAAACCTACACCTACAAAGGCTAAAAAACCACCTAGGGCACCTGCAAAGAGAAGGAAATATGTTCAGACTGATGAGGACATAGAAGATTTAGCTATGGATGAACCTAACGCTGACAGACTAGCAAAGGAAAAAGCAAAGGTTACATCTCCATCTGATGACATTGATAGCATATGTAAGTACATTTTTGAAGTTGCATCTGTTGGACATCCAAAAATTAGAAAATGGTTAAGATGGGATACAGAAGAACAAAATAAGATTGAAGATTCACTTATTGCTAAGATGTGTAGACATTATTATGTCCCACTACACTTCACAAGACAATATGTTCCACAAGAACTTTTGGATAAGATATCCTCTAGATTCACTTTTCACTCCATGAGGAGAAGAGGATAAGAGAAAGAGTATTAGTCTCTCTTATGCCTGCTGATTCAACAAAAGAAGAAATCAATGAAGTAATGGAGACATACACAAAGAAATTCTCACCAAAACTGAGAGCTTATAAATTTCTTCAAGGAAAGCTTATAGAGCTAGAAGAAGACACTCACAAAATATGGAGTGGACTACTAAAACCTGATGAGGAAAGCAGTCCTGAAAAGGAACCTATCAACACAATAGATCAGTCAACAGTTGAGTTGGAGAATGAAGAATTACAGAGCACATGACAAAAAAAAAATGATATTATAGATGAAGATTGGTCAAAAGATGGCCAACATGATCAAGTACTGGATAGCCCCATCCACATTAACTTGGAGGATGAAGAAGTTACCAAAGAGGAACTTTCAATAAAGGGTAACTTAGACATTGATATGAATGATGATTCATGGTTAGACAACATTGTCGATACCATTATAGGAAAAGACCCTATAGCAGAGATCCAAAAAGATGAAAACATCAATACTGCAGAGGGTAAGACTGACGAACATGACATAGCTATTAACACTGCAACTGTCAATACACCAACAAATATGCATATATTAATAGATGCTATTGATATACAGTCAATCCAGGATAAATCATCTAAGAAAGATGATGATATACCCAAGGATATGGGTACCGATGAAAACCAAGGTGCGTCCAACACTCCTAAGGAGACAGACACTAAAATGAAGGATGCAACCGATGAGCATCAAGATGTATTAAAAGAACAACAGAAAGAGGAAGATAAAACAATAGAGGATACATCGAGAAAGGTTGAAGAGAAAGATAAGAGTGAGGAAGTTAAGAGAAATGAGGAAAAAAAAAAAAAAGAAGATTCATCTATAGATACACCTAAGGTACATGAGGAGACATCTTCACCAAACTAGGCAGTGAACACTGAACAGATACAAAAGGATGCCTCATCCTCTAAACACTCACCAACTAAGTCAACCCAGTCTCAAGCCTTACAAATGGTATTACATCAATCTACCACCTAGCCAAAGAAGAAGAAAAATAAAATAGTAAAGAAGGATATATTGGCTATGACACTTGATGAGGTCATTGAAGTTCAAAACTGTGACATAACCACTTTGGACAGTGACAAACTTCAAGAGTTTGGAGTGCTCTGTCAGAGGAAATCCATACAGAAGAAAATGATCCAAGAACACATAGAAAACATGGCACTTGACAAGGCTAAAGAGATACTCCACCAAATGGTTCCTAAAGTGAAAATTGATGAAAATACTTTAGTTAAGGAACAAATTTCTGTTCTCACTAACACTGTAATAGAGCAAGGTATAGAGGCAGATCAAGCAATGGAAGAGAAAGCAGACAAGAAATATCAATTCAAGCTAATTGATAAAATCAGCCAAGAAGTGGCACTGAACAAGGTAAGGCTCTCAGAACTCAGTGATGAATTGGAGCCAATGATTTCTGAAGTAATCACCTTAGTTGAGAAAATGTGCACACTAGAGAAATATGGAAAAGAAAACAGTGAAAAACTTGCAGAAATTGACACAAATGTCACAAAGAGTGCACAAAGCCTAACCTCTCATGCCGATAGCATAAAGGTACATAATGACACGGTCATAGAGGCAAATAGTCTAAGGAAAGAAATATGGGATGCTGAGACTCAATTTAGAGGTGAGATCACAGAACTTCAAGCACACATTCTATCAAATCTTACAATTCTGCAGCAACATATTTCTGATAGCAACCCCAAAGATGTCTGTAATAGACAACATCTATGATATCCATGTCAAGATTTCACTAGAGCACATGGCTCTAGAAATGCTGAAGGAGAAATGGGAGAAAATGATGGAGGAAGTCAAGTCCTCACATTCCCACCTTTTTGAAAAGTTGTAAGTACCTTTGCCTTTAGAGTCAAAAAAGTAGGAAAGACAATGTATATAGTTATGTACAATACATATATCAGTTGAAAAAGAAAAAGATAAAGGATATATATATACTTACACTTACCAACATATACATAGGGGGAGTCATTCAAATGACTAAGGAAGAAGTATACATAGGTGTACATACTAATACACTCAGTATGTTTCACATATCATATTTTTGATACTAATGTCAAAGGGGGAGATTGATGACATTATTTTGCCATTAGTATACTCACTAAAAAACATAGAACGAAAGCATTACCGGCAGACAGCATGCATTACTGGTGAACCACAAGTAGTACCGGTGAAATGCAAGCATACCCGACAGAACAAAGATTTTTAAGAAAAATTCTAAGTATAAAAGTGACAAGCATCATCGGCGACCACAAGCATCACCGGCAACCACAAGCATCATCGGCGACCACAAGCATCACCTATGACCACAAGCATTACCGGCGACATAGTTTTCAGAACTAACCTGACAGAAATAGAAAAGGCATACCTAATGATCAGTTCAAGAAAGGAACACCAATGATCAAGAAAACTGACCATCAGAACCGACAGACAGATCAAGAACCCGCAAATTGTGGATCTGAGTTTTACACGACGATTAAAGCAATGTGATTCTATTTATAGAGTTTTGTTTTATTTTAAATCAAATTTGATGGTCATGCAAGCTCTATGTAAATTACTTAAAGCATCCTAACAGATATAAAGCATATCAACAAAAGATCAAGGTCAAGTTGTATACCTTGGATCTAGAGTTAACTTGCACTGCATGAATCAAGAATTGAACCTAAATTTGTATAAATAGATGTTCATACTCAATTGTGAACATATGAATTCTTATTATTGATAGCCACGAAGAGCATCTAAGGAGCATAAGGCAGAATTCATGCAAAGATCAAAAACAAAGTATATCAGTTATCAAGAACACATAGAGGCTACCGACGAGCAGACAAAGGTACTATTCAATCATGGGAGGATGATTACTTAAATGTATGAAGCTTTATAGGATCTGTTATCAGCAATTGAAGATTGCATTTATCATCAGATCAAAGACTTATATAGTTGCATTCTAACAAGTGCATCACATCTAAAATCCTTTTGTAGAAGGTGGACTTAACCATTCTTTCCAAATCTCTTAATAGAGTGCACACTTAACAATGTTGCTAAAGATTCAAACAAAGTAGATGTTAACAGGTCTCCACTATAATACTCCTAATAGGGTAGGTCATCAAAAGTGACCAAATGTAGGCCTTAACCGGCCCCTTCTTATTTGCAGATAGTGAAGTTTTGTGGGTAACAAACCCCATTGCATTTTTTACTTCCTTAACAGGAGTTTTCTGCAATATCATATCTTGTGTCATGTGTTATCTATTTTCATGAATGTTTCTAGTATTGTTACATATCAAAAAAATGTATGATATGATTACATATGCATAAAGAAAGATGAATAGTTAGATAATATAAAAGTACAAACTGATGACTAAGGGTTAATGGGATAACCAAGAAAAGTTTTAGAGGTACTGATTCACCCCTCCCCTCTCAGTACATCATCTCAATATAATTCCAACAAAATTTCCATTCAAAATATTTCTTAAAATATTTAAACATTAACAACTGAGTGCTAAAAATTCTTATGATCATTTTCCATATAATTACTGCCTACAAAATTTCAGTAACTACCATTATGACATCTATAGGATTTCCATTTGATGGGATTCCATATTGAGTGAATGTGTGTGCACCCTAAAGTTGCAATCAAGACCACAATGTTAGAAAATTAGGTTAGTAAAATAGGCCATATGTCCACAATAAAAATAGCCAAAAATACATGCTAAACACTAGGTAACAAAAGGGATTGACCATCTCCTTCATTATTGACTTACCTGAAAATAAAAATCACATAGACAGATGCATACTTTCAAATTATAAGTATTAAATATTTGAAAAGACAAGAATGAAAAAACTCAAGGTATTAGAAATTACAGGAGGTACTGATGGGTGGCCATAAATTCCTCCAGATGGATACATAGAAGTATAGGGAGGAGTTTTTCCATAAGGTGGCATTAAATTTTATTCATCAAAGCACTGAACACATCTAGACCATCACTCCATCTGACAGATAAAAATAGCAATGATGTTAAGCACAAGTGATTCTGTAAAGGGAGTCAATTTCATTAATTGGAAGAAAATTTTTATAAAATCAAAATGGAGATAGTCTTTTTCTTGGATGCTTAACGCAATCCTGTCCAAAAAGAAAAAATTCATCTAGAAATTTGTAAGAAAAATTAGAAGATAGTTTTTCATGTGTCTCAATTTGTCAATAACAAATAATTATTAAACATTAAATAATTCTATAAGAAGAATTAGTAAGACACACACTCTTGAACTAAGCATGAGATGATGAAACATATTTTGGAAGACTTCCCTTCTTTTATTGTACTATAGTTCTTGAGAACTCATTATTTATCTATAGAGATAGGAGAAGGAGAAGAAAATCTCTTTGGGACCCCAAAAGGGAATGACCCATGAGATAAATTCCTAATTAGGGAAGTAGATCAATGAGATGTCTCCACACAAACCAAAGGAAGCACACCAATGTCTCCCATAAGAATAGAGGTGGAGAACGAAGACAAGGAATGATCATAGGTGATATAGAAGCATCATGCATTATCACCTCAATAGAAGTAGAGGAGAAAAAGCCTTTGGATTATAAACATCCTTAGTCACCTCCATAGTGAGGTGTTCATGCAATGCATTCTTCTATTATGAGGAGAAATATGAGACATTTGAGCGAGGGCAAACAAATGCCAGATGGCTGGTAGAAAAATATCATAAGTGAATTCCTTCATAATCCAAAGTCTAGCTCCAAGAGCTATCAACAACTTATAAAACAACCTTGGTCAAGAGAGACATAGAAAAATCTAAATCCACAAGAATACATGCA
This sequence comes from Thuja plicata, assembly GCA_018584345.1. NCBI lineage: Eukaryota > Viridiplantae > Streptophyta > Pinopsida > Cupressales > Cupressaceae > Thuja > Thuja plicata. The sequence goes on along the minus strand of MU224676.1, from coordinate 418,541 downwards.
TAGGTGGTTTTAGAGAACATTATAGTGACTTAAACCACTATTATGAAACATCTTGAGGACCAACCAATTCCAATGTAACAAGAATTATACCAAAAATTAAGAGGAATATTTGAGAGGTGAATCCAAACTCATAAGCAATTAAAAGATTCAATGAGAGGGTTAAATGAGGAAACTTAAGGTTTTAGTGAGGTCATGTTGACCCTAGAATCAAGAATGGGCAATAAAATATTGTTTCAATCAAAGAATGAATCAAAGGTCACCGCAATAAAAAGCTTTCACACAAAGGTAAATTTCTATTTTCCTTTACATAATGTAATCCCTTATGGTAGATCATGAAGTGTGATAGTATTTCTTCTTTCTTAATAATGAGTCATAACGTTTGATTCAAATCATCAATGGTAATAAAACTTATACAATTGCTTCATAGTTATAGTTAAACAAATAAGAATCCCCACTAATTGTCTAAATAATGTGTTATTTATGTCTCTAAATCTTTAGATGTAC
>MU224676.1:344898-411129 GCA_018584345.1 Thuja plicata | reverse complement strand
AAGTCCATCCTGGACAAACAACTTATGAATTTTGGTAGTAGGACACCCCTGGTGGATATGATGTTTCAAATTTTAAGGGAAATGAAATACCTTCACAACTAGGGAATCATGCACATGGATCTCAAAGATTCTAATGTTCTCATAGAACCCTCTGTAGTTCCATAATTTACATTGCAAGGCTATGGGCAATTTAAACTCTACAACTTTGGAAAGCCCATTTTGAGGCAATCCAATTTTCAGTGTGAAAATCCCAAGGGAAAAAGTTATCCGAGGGCACTTCAAAGCTTTCCCCTTACCAAATTTACTACTTGAAGAAATTGACACTCTAAAGGAGTACACCCATAAAGCAGATGTCCACATCTTTTCCATGACCTATTATGAGATTCTTACAGGGAATCAACCTTTACTTGGTATATATCCCAAATATTTATATTGAATGATTGTGCATGAGAAACTTAATTTGATAACCAAGGTTCTTCACATCATTCCCCCTAAGATAAAAATGGTATGAACTATTTCTAATTTCAACATTACACTTCATAATTCTAGTGTATCTACAAGGATTTTCACATATCCCTTAAAAATTCAAAATTCAAAATCTATAACAGAAGCATTTGAGATTTCAGTTTAGGTATCTTCTAATGCAAATATTATCCTTGATATATTCACTGATGTAATTACAAATGTGAATTGAGCTAGAAATATATGGCATAGATTTTGAAATTCTTTATCTCTTCTAATGCTTCTTCCCTAAATTTGGTTTCCATAGCTGTCACATTAACTACCAAATTTATCCTAGCATAAGTTGTTGGAAGACTTGTGGGGAATCCTAACACATAAATGTTTCCAACTTAGACCATTACGTTAGCTTTTAAGTGGATATTCAATGCTTTAAAAGGGAATGAACCATGGAAAATTTTGGTTAGAAATAATTTAAAACTATCTGAACCAAAAAAAGAACAAACAGTGGTATCTTTTAGACATTCACAATATTGTCTTTGGTCATTTTGAGGTTAAAGCTTATGTTTCATTTGTCTTTGACACCTTATGGAAAGGTTAGGCTTACATTAGACACTTGGTCTCTAATGAGGTAGTAGTGAATAAATTTCCTCCACTCTATGTAACTAATAGGCCAATCAGGTGGAACACTGTTCTGAAACCTTTGGCTTTGAATCAAGTTTTTTTAGCTAAGAATTGGGACTCTGTGGAAAGTTAGAGTTTTAAAAGATATCCTGGTTAATGGAAATTTAGGATCATGGGAGAAACTGAACATTAAGTATGGGTTAGCTTCAACCCACAATAAAACCTATTTCCTGATTAAGAATGCACTTGGTGAATGGTTCCCAAGAAGAATGATAGATGACTAAAATTTGATTGATAACATTAAATGACAAGATGACTCTAAACTTATTTTATTTACAATCAAAAAGATATATAACGTGCTTTTTGGTTTGGAAGAAGTCTATAGTTGGCTTAACAATGCTTGGAATTTAAATTGGCTGGACTCTAAATGACTCAAAATATTGAATCACCTTTGATATAAACCTAATGAACCACAAAAAAAATTATTCTTGTTGGTTGATTATCCTTAAAAAGTTTGTTGTATATCATGTTTCACATTTATTGGACTGCCAACCAAACCCTATGAATGTTGTGATTTGCCAAAAACTTTTGAGCAATTTTTTTTAATTTTTTGTGGTCTTTGATGTTTAGTCAACTTGTGAATTGGAAATAATACTAGATTTACTTGTCTTGGAATCCTTGCTGGGCATGTTGAGTTTTTTAATGTGACTTTAAATAGATTTTGGATTTTTCTTGTCAATGAGGTTTTTAGGTATTTATGGAAAAAGATGAATAGAGAGTTATTTCACGAAAAAGAAGGCACCTTATTAAGTTCACCAATAAACTCATAATTCTAACAATCATGTTTCAAGTTTCAACTTCCCTGGAGATTTCTAAGGACAAATTTATGATCTTTCTAAAAGAAGGCGTAATATTGATTTACAAAATATGCATCAAATCTTCTCACTTCTTCCCCTAAGGGAAGAATAACTTAAATAAAGAAGAGCAAGAACTATTTAACCAATATTTGACCCACTTATTTGATTACATTTTCAGACACTAGTCATTATATCAAAATCTCTTTTAATATTTATTATTAGGTTTAATATTAGTTTAGAATCCATTCTCAATTGCTAAGTAAATGGTGAAATGCCATGGATAAAGATAAACTTAGGATAAATAATTCTTTCTTTGTTATGTTTTCATTGCGGAATATGTTATACTGTAATATATGTTTATAGTTGCAAAAAGTTTTAAAAAGAGAAAGAGACTGTAGTCTTTTGACTGAATCTCATTTGTTGGCCACTAAATCTAGTCCTATATTTATAGCAAGTATCTAATTATTAAGAGTTGCAAGAACATAAGTTAGATAGACCAACAATTCTGAAGAATTCTATTGGTTTTTGTTGATCAAAAGTTTCTTTTTTTCCTTGTGATGTCATTGATGTCAAATAACCCTAATATGATGTTAATGTCTAGCTACTATAATCATAGAAGACCGAGATGATGATTTATGAAAATTATTTAAAACTATTCAAGTGTACAAATTATTGATCCAATACAACTACCTCTTAGTATTTACAGAATGGTGACTTGGTTTGTTTCTCTAGTATATGTAATATTCTCCAACAAGTTGTATGCTTTGTTAGATTAGTGTGTATTATTCTTGGTGTCCACATGATATGATTGATTATAGTATTAATGAATATGTTTTACTCATACAATATATTTTATAGTGTTATAGGTGGTTCATATGTGAGCTCTAATTTTTTATACTCAACATGTTTAGTTATGGTATGTTCCTTTGTATCTGGACATGCTGCCTCATTTGGCATCATTCTTCTGGTTCATGTATACTTCACAATTATATATGTAATATTAATTTGGGTCTCACATTTGTGTACATTTTAAAATCACCTTTAGCTACCCAAGTAACTTATGCTTCAGGCATATTGGTCCACTTGATCAAATGTTCCATGTAATTACCATGTCTAGTCTTCTTTAAAACCCTTGAATCTAAGACCTTTTCTTTAGGATTAGGTGGGGAAGGTAATGTCAAATCAGTGACCATCTCTGCAAAATTAGAGTCTCATTTACCTGCCTTTGTAGGGGGACCCTTGTATTTGATCAGATCTGCTATATTAAAAATAGGAGATAATGTTATATCCTTAGGTAGATCCACCTTATAGACATTGCTTCCATATTTAGCTAGTATTTGACAAGGACCTATTCTTCTCATTTGTAGCTTACTTGGCACTCCTTTCTGAATTCTAGCCTTGTTCAGATGGACTATGACCCAATCTCCCACCTCAAACTGTATTAATAGTTAGTCCAAATTATCCATATGCAGTATGAATTATGTAGTTAAAAAATAAATATATATAGAAATGGGAAAAAATGTCTTTACAATGTTTTCATGTGTTTGGAAAGTTTTTTCTTCTTATTTTGTATATCTATGTGTGGTTATGGTAAAAGTTGTGGCTTTTAAAATTCTGGTTAGGGTTACGATAATGGTTTAGGTTTATGTCATTATTAGGGTTAGGGTTGTGTTTACAGTTTCGATTATGATATTGTATACAAAAAAAATACACCTACTTATTTTCCCTAATTGACCTTCAATATCTCTTCAGCATACTTATTTCACCCTAAGGTGTGATTGCTAGTTTTAAATAGGATCTATAATTCTAGATTCCACACCTGATATTACCAATGCATCTAGACATGTAATTCTAAACCAACCAATTAAACTAGCACAAATCTTGTCTCTTTAAATGTCGCCTCAATGAAATATTACTAATAGACTTATATATCTATCACTGAGGATAACTCTTTATATAAGGATCACAGCCTCAAAGATTAAACATTTAAGATAGAATTTATTTTTCATGCATAAATTGAGTCCGCTTAACTAAAGTTCTAAATATAGAACTCGTTGCTTGATTTACATAGTTTAATTTACTTGATTTACATAGTTTAATTTAAGACACATAAATTGGAAAAAACTAAATCTAGAGCTTTGTTTTGTGTACTTAGAATGCAAAATCCAATAAATTAAACTAGAGCTCCTTTGGCATGAGCTATGCATCACATATTAACGTTGTCAAAACACCCAATTCAAACCAGCTGGGAAAGAGTTTAAACTATTTATCTTTAAGAGAAATTTATGAGGGAAATATGTTGGCATGAAGGCAATAAGTAGAGAAATCGCTACTATTCACTTGCATAATCTTTTTTTTTTTTTGGCAAAAGTGGACTAGCCACTAAATATATATATTAACAAAAATCTGATTCAAAAAAGCTCAACCAGGAAAGAATCAGCAAGAAAACCTGGAATCATCGCTTATATACAAATATACAAATATTTGATTGTCGATATTTACAATAGGAATTATATCGGAAATATAATAGCTCATTTATAAAAAATGTTTCCCACCATTTTCAAAATTATAACAAAATGAGCTAATAAAAAATAACCTCATATGATTTTACAATAAAAAGAGGTATCTGAGACAAATTTCAACTAAAAAATAGAAACCTAATTAAAATTTTTCCTCCATGTCTACACAATCATCTGAAGAAGTGACAGGTTCACATGCAAATTTGGAGCCCCATCCTGAAGCTTGAGGACTAGGCTCCTTAGCTTCCCACCCCGATCCACCAACAACACCATCGTCAAGTTGGGCACGATTCTGCAAATTCCCACCAAAAGCACCATCCAACGAACCATGATGCCGAGACTTGTTGTACACCCACTTAGACCCACCAGTGACCCCATCATCTGGTAGGGTGAGATTTTGCAGCTCCCTACCAATTGAAAAATTCCCCGAACCTGGTGTAATGACATTGTCCTGTGAACGCACCCGACCTTTCAATTATTTGGCCTCCTTCGAAGCCACAGGTAACCTAGAAGATGAAGGTTGAAGAGAGATGCGAACATTAGAATTATTATTGGAAAGGGTGAGCATATCCAGCAGGGTATACCCTATTCGTTTAACCCTCTCCTCTAGTTGAAAACCCAGTGCACGGGCAGAAACTTGCAGACCCGATTTCATGTACCTTGGTGAGCTCATTTCAAAACCTTTTTGTAATTCCTCAAACATAACCAGGAATTCATGTATTTGAAAAATTTGGGATCTTTGAAATAAACCACCAACCAGTGCATTACATGTCCATAAGTCATAGTTTTGCATAGCCCTCTTTAATTTGTTCTCATTCCAAAATGTCTCCCGCACTACTTTCTTAGCCATGATTTCTAATAAGTGGACTCCAGTACAGCATCATCAACTTGCAATGGCAACACTTCTTCCTCCAAACTAGGCTCAATCCTAATTCTATAATTTTTTGGTAACAAAGCCCTGTGATACTGGTTGCAAGTTTCGCATTTGACACAGGCGTCTGCCATTTTTGACATTCTCTTAGACACTAGTTCAAACTGAAAATAGAACTGAAAATTGGTTATGCAAAAATCTTGAAAAGGGGTGATAATTTATTAATACAACCTTGTGTGAAATGGTCTGTAAGCTGGATTTGGCACGTGCAACAAGTTTGAAGTACCGCAGGCCATGTGAATTGCAGAATTTAACTCAAGCCATTTAAAGGTTCACACACAATGCAGTATGCCACGCAGTCAAAAAATGATCACTAAGTAACAGTGCAATATTAATAAATCTGAAAGATGGCGGCTATAATTGAAATGATGTTGAACCAATTATATTGAAGTATAATGGCCTCACTTGAAGGTGCTCTAGGTCATTATATCCAATATTTAGATTTAATCAATGTTTGTAGTGACTCAAACTGCTCAATAAATGATGATGGCTGATGTGAATTAACAATGATGCCATCACAACCAAGGTTTGAAACATAATCGGCCACTTTGTTTCCTTCTCGCAGGGTATGTGATATAGTAACCTCTAAAAATTGATCAATCAAATGCCAAATTTTCTTGAAAATATATTGCAAATGCCACGAATGGGTCTTTCTTGTGATGCAATTATTAATGACCAGTTGGGAGTCCCCTTCAATATGCAATCTAGGATAATTACCTTTTTTTTAACTAAGATTAGGCCTACTAGAAAATCTTGAGTTTTTACTACATTGTTAGTCCCTTCTGGTAATGGAGAAGATGTGATTGCCAACACTTTACCTTTACTATCTCTAACACATGCCCCTAGTCCTAATTTTCCTGGATTCCCTCTTGAAGCTCTATCAAAATTGAGCTTCACGACTCTTGAATTAGGAGGTAACCATTACACAGTTGATCTGTCTATTTTGACTTGCTGATTGCTACTTATTCCACTACCCCATGGAATAACAAGAGATTTCCATTCCCAAATGATGATGCTATCCCATGCTAAAATAGTAGGATTGAATTTACATCTGAAAAGGCTTGCATTAGTGACTTCTGATATAGCCTTTTTGATACCCTATACCACTGTGTCTATAGTTGCAAACTCTTTTCTAAATATCCTCTTGTTCCTTTCCCACCAAATATACCAAATAACCAAAGCTAGTGTACATTTCTGGATTCCCACAAATAAAGCTCTCGAAAAAAGAATCGGCCATGATTGGAAGATAACCCAAATTTTGTTTTGAAGTGGAGTGGAATAATGTAGTTTCCTGAGAACAAACACCCAACACACATATGCAAAAGAGCATGTGACAAATAAGTGATTAACTGATTCATATTTTTCATTACACAACACACATTTGAATGGAGGAGCAATATTCATCTTATCCATTCTATCACTTGTGAGAATTCTATGTTTGATTGCAAGCCATGCAAAACATCCTTCTTTTGGAAGAACTACATGATTCCAGTAGATTTTATAGGCTCGTGATGGATTCTTTTGTGCAGACATTCTCTGTAAAAGCTTGTATCCATCCTTAACTGAATAGCTTCCATCTTTAGCTAGGGCCCACATCAATCTATCCTCACAATTTGAGAGATAAACATGTCTTTTATCTAAGATGGCTCTAAACATCTGTTTATCTTGACTAGACAAAGGAAAAAGATCTAGATCCTTCCAAGTGACTTTCCTTGAATAAGGACATATTGTCTCTATGAAATCTATGACTTGATAACCCCAAACTGATTCTAAAATGGATATTAGATTCTGAGAATTTTGCAATGTGGCAAGAGGGGGGAGACCATTCCACGAATCTCTCTAGAAGTTGACTCTATCTCCCTTATTCAATTCCCAAGAAATATATTTAAGAACAATGTCTTTGGAAGAGATCATAAAGTTCCAAATCACAGACCTTTTAGGAGGATTTAGAATTTAAAAAATTCTTGTGGGATCATTGTTATCTAAATACTTTTGTTGCATGATCTGACACCATGTAGATTGAGGCTTAGTATACATCTACCAAATGAGTTTCCCTCCAAAAGCTGTATTTCTCTTTAATAGGTCATGAACGCCCACTCCACCTATGGATGGAATATGTGCCATTTCCTGAAGTGAAATAAGTGGGATCTTTTTTTCCTCATTCATATTTCCCGCCCAAAGAAAACCTCTAATCAAGCTTTGGATTTGTGATAAAACTAAAGCTGGAGCTTTAAGAACTGCTATGAAATAATTTGGGATTGCTGAGAGTACTGATTTTATAAGCAGAATTCTTCCAGATAAAGAGATCCATCTGGCTTTCCAAGCTACCACTCTAGACTTAATTCTTTAAAGGACCAAGTTCCAATAGCTTTTTTTGTTAGATCCCATGAAGAAAGGAATACCAAGATAGGTTGATGGGAGAAAGTCCTCTAAAAAGCCCAAAATCTTCACAATTCTATCCGATATCACTTTGTTTGTATTAAAAGGAATTTTTTTTGACTTATTTGAAATGATTTTTTGCCTTGACACATTTGAATATAACTACAAAAGCTTCTTGATCTTTATAGCTTCTGACACTTGTGAGATACCAAAAAGAAGTGTGGCATTTGCAAATAAAGAATGTGTAATAGAAATAGATGTACCAATGATGCTTGCTCCCTTCCATTTACCTAAGAGATGATATTGATTAATGGCCCTACTAAATGCTTCAGCCATGATGATAAAAAGATCTGGGGAAAGAGGATCTCCTTTCCTAATCCCTTGTGTAGAAGAGAAGAACCCTGAAGCTACTCCATTGATAATGACTAAAAACCAAGCCTCGAAAATACAAGCTCTGATCCATTTACACCAGTGTTTTGAAAAACCCATTTTCTGAAGGACTTGGAGAAGAAATGACCAGAAAACTCTGTCATATGCTTTCATCATATCTAGCTTAATTACAAAAGTGGATGACTGATTTATATTAATTGATTGAAGGAATTCATGAGAAACCATAGCCCCCTCCATGGTTTCCCTCCCTGGAACAAAACCCCCCTGCTCAGAAGAAATTAACTTTGGAAGAAGATGCTAAAGGAGAAGATAAATTACCTTAGTTATAATCTTATATGTCAATTTACATAATGAAATAGGCCTGAAATCAGCAAAAGTTTTGGGGTCCTTCAATTTGGGAATAATTGCAATGTTGGTGATATTAAAATATTTGAGCATTGATTTACACTTTCTTGACTCTTCCACTACTGCTAGTAGATCATATCCAATAAATTCCCAGCTACTTTGAAAGAAGAGCGTTGTGAAACCATCAGGGCCCAGTGCTTTGTCTGGGGGAAATGAGAAAACAACTTTTCTAAGCTCTTGAAAAGATACCGGGGCCATTAGCATGTTGTTGGCTTTAGAAGTCACCAATGTTGGAATGGCCTCAAGAGGATCTGCCACTTGCGAAGGAGAAGATGCTAGATATTCAGCAGGAGCAAGAAGACCCTTGAAAAATCTAACACCTTCCTCTCTAATATGCCAAGAATTTGTTAAAAGATTATCCGATTCTGAATGTTTGATTTGGAAAATTGTTTTAGCAGCTCTTTTTTGTTGTGCTGATGCATGAAAAAACTTAGTATTCTTGTCCCCTTGTTGAAGCCATAGCTCTCTTGATTTTTGACGCCAATATTCCTCTTCTCTACCACATAATTCTTCCCAATCTTGTTGAAGGTTTTTTTGTTTTACATAAGTATCATTAGTCATCCCATACTGTATGATATGACTGTGAATATCCTCCAATTGCAGCTTAACAATCTCTTTTTGTTTAAAGACATTTTTGAAAATATCATGATTCCATTTTTTAATATGTTTTTTAACATGTTTCATTTTCATCGCAAATTGGTGCATCTTGGAACCAGGGACAAAAGGTGCACTGACCCACCACTACTTTAGGTGTTGAAGAAAATGAGGATGACGAAGCCACATTCTTTCAAATTTGAAAGAAGATTTACCCTGTTTTTGCCTGATATCAGCAGGATGATTAATTGTTAGGGATATTGGATAATGATCTGATTCTAGTAAAGATAAAATTTCTGAAGACATCTGAAATTAATGCAATTTCCATTCTTGAGACAGCAAAAATCTATCAAGGTGAACAACAATCTGTGCAAATCCATCTCTCCTATTAGTCCAAGTGAAATTTCCTTGAAGCGGAGGAATATCCATAAGTCCATTGTTATCCACAAAATGGGAGAAATCTTGAATTGTTTTGAGGGGAGGAGATATGCCTCCTATTTTTTCTTCCTGACTCCAAACTGCATTAAAATCTCCCCCAAGGATGACTAGCTGAGATTCTTGTGATTGAATTAAATGAGTCAAACTTTCCCAAAGTCTAAGTTTGTCTTGCATAGAATTTGTCCCATAGACATTGATTAGAGAAAAAGAAATTTCAATATTTGATATTTGCACCATTTGCCAATTTGAGTGTTGCTGAATGAGTTGCCCCTAAATTGTTAAGGGATTCCACAGAACTACAAGGCCTCCCAATTCTCCAATACTAGGGGAGTGAAAATAGGACCACTTTGACCATTTGAGTAATGTCTTATCATATGAATCTTGTGAGATTTTTTTTCTTGAAGCATAATAATATATGCCTTCATATCATCAATTAATTTCTTGATTCTACTCCTTTTGTTAGAGGCATTAATACCTCTGACATTCCAAGAATTTATCTTCATTGCAGACAAGGAGAACCTTTTGTTCTCCTTTTCACTCGCTTGGTAACCATAAATTTATCATCCAGAGTAGTCTGAATGCCTGCAACAATTTCAATTCTGGTGTTGGATCCCTTAGGCCGACCTCTTGATTTAGGAGTTTTAAGAGCTTGCTGATTAGGGGAGGGAGATTGAACAATTGAAAGAGGTTGATTATAATCAAAAAGGCCTGAAGGAGATGCTTCAATTTACTCTTCTTGAGAATAATCAATGATATTCTCAAAATGTCCCAAATTGGATTCCTCATGTGGGGAAGACAAGATAAGGGCACAGTTTTGAATATCTTTATAGATTCACTCTTCTAGCCCCAATGGATCCTTAGCAACAATAGGGTCTTCCATAGGTTGAATAACATTAGCAGTATCATTTGAATTGTTCCAAGCTTCAACTAATTTATTACTATCCAGAGAATAATGAGATAACTTGTTAAACCAGAACTGATATTGCTGAAGGAGATCATCCAAGTTACTATTCTTTTGGTTGCCTAAAGTAAATCCTTCTTCTTCTGTAATACCAAATATAATATTGGAAGCTATTTCTGTAACAATTTGTTCATCAATCTGATGGGTATTCCAATCAGCCAAGCCTTTATGAATATCAAAATCTGAAGGAACAATGACAAGTTCAAAAGATGTGCTTGAGGTGTTCAAGGGATTAGCGAGTAGAGCATCCCTTTTGGATGAAAGAAGAATACTAGTCCTTGTAGAATGATCCATCAGACAGTGAATAAATGGCATAACTATTTTTAATAGGTAAGAGAACATAACATCTAAAAAATTGTAGTCGGTTGATATTTCATATGAACCTGGAGGAATAACATGTTGGGATTTCTCAACTGTAATTTGAGGGCCTTCTGATGAAGAATAAATTCTGCAAAGTTTTGGATCAGAGTTGTGGTCTGGGCACACTACTATTGACTCTTGGTTTCCTTTTTGACATTGGGTGTTAAAATGACCAAGAGTAGATTGGTATTTATGAACTGTGGCTACATCCTGAACCAAAATAGGTTGACTCCATAAACCCCATTGAGAATTAATCTGAATATTAGATGGGGTGTTTTTTCGCATGTCAAGAAGTAAACAAACTCTGACATTCAGATGTGGCTGATCAAAGGGGATAAGATCATGTTTCAAGAAGATTCCTACTTTGTTTGCAAGTACCTCAATAATATTTGGATCTCTATATTGTAGAGGAAACCAAGGAAAAGAAATCCAAAATGGGAAAAATTGAATCTTTGTAGACTCTGGGTTGAAATTAGGTATCCAAATCATAGTGAATAGACTGGAACCTAGATAGGACCAGCCTTTGAATCTATGAACAGAATCTCTATATTCTTTAGATTGAAAGATTGCAACAAAAGAATGAGATTCTTGATCAATGAAAAATATGTCTTTAACCCCTAGCCAATTCTTAGAAGCCCAATCTTTAATGTCAGAAATATCAATTGAAGCCGAACTGAACTTACCGATAAGAGAAGACTGATGAAGAAAACCAATCGATTCTTGCAACATATGATTTGGAAATGTGATTGACAACTGATCTGGGATATGCTTCAGATTTTCCTTAGTAGTACCTTTAAGGTGCACCAAACCTTGGTTTTCAGGGTTGGGAGTCCTCTTGAAGGAGTTTATACACCAACTTTTTGAATGAAATCTTTACTAGAAACTTGTTAAAATAGAAGCTTACACGGATCACCAACAAAAGTTGTTATACTCTTAGTGCAAGGAGGGGGAAGAATCTATCCTAAATATTTTTTTTTGCAAAAACTAGTGAAAAATTGGGCTTTCTTGAAAGTCTATAAACATACACTCGATGTTTACAGACTTAGGGATAATTGTGTGACACTGTCTGCTACTATTTTATGATCAAAACACTAAATATCTCCAATACAATAATCTAAAGATTATAAAATTAATTGCAAAATCCCTAAGAACTATCAAAAATTCCCAATTCAAAAGTAGTTTACTGCATTTACCCTCTATTTCAATGCGTATAAACAATAATCTAGTGTATACAACCCCTATTTTCATGCATATAAATCTCAGATCAACGTATATAACCCTCAAATCAACACATTTAAACCACATAGTAGCACACACATAGCTTTCTATAGCACATATAAAGAATAGTCCAGTGCATATACCACTCAAAGTAGCACATATACCATTCAGAGTAGCGCATATGATCAACAAAGAAACACATCCATTCTAGCACGTTTAAAATAGTGAGCATTTCTCGTACACTTGCATAAATTTTGACATCAGTTTTGGATACCCTTTTCAGAGCTTGTTAAGTTATGATTGACACAGAGACAGAAACAAAGCTGAAACATACCAAAATTGACAAGTGACCCATTTCACCTTACATTTTATTAATAAAATCAACACATAGTTGTTTAAGTCCTCTAAATCAGTATTTTATCAAGGTTTAATATAAGGATACATCATCCTCAACCCCAAATCTTGACTTAAAATATTGATTTACATAGCCTAATATATAGGAATGCATCTAAATTCCTATTTGTCTTTGTCAAACACATAAAAACTAACATTTGCAATCAAAATTGTCACATTTAGATCATTTTCATGCATATCCACACAAGAGATCAAAAAGTGAAATAAATACAAACAAACCAAGCACAAGAAACCCCTCAAATACAAGAAATCATGGATGATAAAGAAAATCCTTTTTATAAACAATATTGATTGGAGCAATAAAATCAAGAACTAATTGATGAAATGCTTAAAGAGGCTCAAAATTACCCCAAATTCCACAATTTCATGAAAAAGGTCCTAGAATTTGATAAGGAAAGATAATTCCTTATGTTGGCTCTTTAAGGTGTCACATTACCTCACAAATTTTATGTATCTCAATTGAAAGAAAGAGAAGATGAAACAATTCCCCTTCCAACACTCACACATTAAATTCAAGATATTCAAAGAGGTACTTCCACAAAGAAATACACCTTGGAAGACATAGGTCCGTATCCTTTTGACAAAAACTTTGACATGATCCCATTTCTCCCACATTGTGACATTCATAAATTCCTCGCAACCTTTTTTATTTAAAATGATAGAATACTTGTGCACTATCCCACCTCAAATGTATTTAAGAGTTGTTAAAATATTGTATTTGTCTGAAATTTTACCAATAATATCCCTGGTAATTGGTTTTCCTTCAATCCAACTGCAAATCAGCAGGGTTTATCCAAACAAGGAAATGAATATCTAGGGCTTCAAGGGGCTCCTAGAGATACATTATTTGTTGATGACGATACGGGATCCCATGGCCAGCGTGAAGCAAAGATATTTATACATGCTCAAAGGGTTATTCGAGGGATTCATGACATCCACAAGGGAAAGCCGATTGATGATCCTCCGAGGGATAGGATAATTGTCAGTCATGCCTATATCTTGTGCATATATGCACTCACTTTTATGAAGCCAAATATATGTATATATGTAGACACAACAGGTCTGATATTAATAATATACATACAGAGATGCCTAATACAGAACAATAGAAGAAAATCAAATGGTTTCTTATAATTGTGGATTTGCAAAATCAAATGGGTGTTGGAGATTTTTACTCACATTGGGATGAACTAAATGATGGGTGACATATCCTTGGCAAGTAGCTGAGTGGTTGTGTTGGGTTATCCATAGCATTACTATACCTTCTCTATTCATTACGAGTTGGTTATTTGTCAGTACGAGTTTATCCTATGATGTATTCGGAAGCCCTCAGCCAAATGAATATTTCATAGAAAGCCGACAAGAGGTTCCATTAGTCACTAGCCATTTTGATTCATTAGAGAAACAAATTATCGGGAAAAAACAAAGCTCATCATTAGGTCCCTCTTCCGCTTGCATGCCACAGCTCGATCACAATGCCTAATATGGAACAATAGAAGAAAATCAAATGGTTTTTTATTACTGCGGATTTGCAAAATAAAATGGGTGTTGAAGATTTTTACTCCCATTGCGATGAACTAAATCATGGGCAACATATCCTCGGCAAGTAGCTGAGCATGGTTGTGTTACCAGGAAAAAACAAGCTCATCATTAGGGCCCTCTTCCGCTCACATGCCATAGCTTGATCATAAATGAGCCTTTCTTTTTCTTTCTTTTTTGTTTATAATCAAGAGAGTATCGCAATTACGATGGTATCATCACTATTACGATAACATCGGGGGCACTCGAAAAAAAAACACATAAATCACACATAAATGGTAGTGTCATCGCAAATCGGCATCATAATTTGACCCCAAATGTTGTAGTGAGGAACGATCATCAGTGCTTATAGAGACAACTCAACGAGTGAATATTGGCACAAAGGAACATCTGCACATCATTCATGTGGCTAAATATTTTTTTGCAGAAGAGCTCAAGGAATTCACCGACTTCTTTAAAGAGAAGAAGATAAATTTTGCATGGACATACTCAAATATGCCTGGTTTAGATCCATACCTTATCATGCATCATCTCTCAATAGCTCCTGGAGTAAAACCAATAAAACAAAAACTCAGAAAAATGCACCCTCATGTGGCACTACTTATCAAGGCTGAACTGGAAAAGCTACTCAAAGCTGGATTCATCCATGCTATTTACTATGAAAAATGGATATCCAACATCATACCAGTATCAAAGCCAAATAAATCAATCAGAGTTTGCACTGATTTTAGGGATCTCAACAAAGCATGTCCAAAGGATGACTTTCCTTTGCCTAACATTGACATCATTGTGGACATGACTGATGGGTATAAAATGTATTCTCTCATGGATGGTTTCTCAGGTACAACAAAATCAAGATTACTCCAGAGGATCAAGAAAAGACTGCTTTCTCATGTGCCAGGGGAACGTTCTGCTGGAATATCATGCCTTTTAGTTTGAAAAATGTAGGAGCTACCTATCAGAGGGCAGTAACAACTATCTTCAATAATATGATGCACAAAACCATGGAAGACTATGTGGATGACACCCTTGCTAAATCAAGGAAATGATCTATGCACCTACAAGACTTGGGTGCAATCATGGACAAAATTGAAAATTTTAAGTTACGGTTGAATCCTAAGAAATGTGCATTCGGTGTTACCTCCAACAAGTTGTTAGGTTACATTATCTCACCTAAAGGCATAGAGGTCGATCCTGAAAAGGTACAAGTGATACTAGAAATGCCACCTCCTCAGAACATAAGTCAGATGAGAACACTCCAAGGGAGAATCCAATCTATCAGAAGGTTCATCTCACAGTTAGCTGATAGAGCACAAATGTTTACCAAGACTCTGTGCAAGGGCATTACTTATCAATAGAGTGAAGAATGTGACAAGAGTTTCACTCAAATCAAAACATACCTAGCTAACCCACCAGTACTCATGCCACCTCAACAACGTAAACCATTGATTTTGTAGAACATTGGTATCCTATGAGATGATAACAAGAAAGAACGTG
Organism: Thuja plicata; assembly: GCA_018584345.1. Taxonomy (NCBI): domain Eukaryota; kingdom Viridiplantae; phylum Streptophyta; class Pinopsida; order Cupressales; family Cupressaceae; genus Thuja; species Thuja plicata. Next base: position 395,544 of record MU224676.1, on the reverse strand, counting down.
ATATCTAATATATCAATATAACATTGGTATCCTATGAGATGAACTACTCTATGATCGAGAAAGCATGCCTAGCAGTAGTATTTGCATCTCAGAAACTACGTCACTACATGTTGGCTCACTCAGTCAAATTAGTGGCTAAAATTAACCCTTTGAAGTATCTCCTAAGTAAAGCTACCCTCACTGGAACATTGGCTAAATGGGTTATGCTTCATAGAATATATTGAACGTAAAGCAATAAAAGGGAAAGTAATTGCAGATCAACTAGTTGATGCTCCACTACACAACAATGAACCTATCAATGTTGAGTTCCCAGATGGATCTATTTTGCACATCACTCACAGATCCTGGAATATGTTCTTTGATGGGTCCTTCACGCAACAAGGTTCAGGTGCAGGGATTTTGTTTATGAATCCTCAAAACTATTCCATTCCAAAGGCATACAAGCTCAGGTTTCCTTGTACAAACAACATAGCAGAATATGAAGCACTGGTAAGTGGAATCAAACTGGCTCTTGAATGGAATGTTTCTAAGTTACATGTCCATGGTGACTCTCAACTTGTAATCAACCAAATCAATGATGTATACCAAACTAACGATGAAAAACTCATTCCTTATAAATGAATGATTGATGAATTTAAGAAATACTTTAATTTCATCACATTTCAACAAGTCCCAAGGATACAGAATAGAGTAGCAGATGTCATGGCTACATTAGCATCCTCACAACTTCAAGAGGATGATTTTTGTTATGAGTTCTTGGTGGAAGAAATCCATTTCCCTTCCTACAACTTCCTTGAATCCCAAATAGTTTGTTCAGTCATTGAGCAGGAATCCTCCCATTATCACCATGTCTACTCTTATCTGCATCATCAGGTCATTCCTGATGGACTAACCAAAAATGAAAAATGATACCTCATCCGCAATGCCTCACGATATTTTCTTGTGGCCAACGATTTGTATAGGCAGGGATTAGATGGTACTTTGCTTAGGTGTCTAGAAATCAAAGAGTCTAAACATGCATTATCTAATTTCCATGAAGGAATTTGTGGTTCTCATTCTAACAGTCTGACTCTGGCCTAAAAACTACTTAGAGTAGGGTATTATTGGCCAGATATGGAGAAAGAAGCTATCAGGTTTGCAAAAACTTGTAAGAAATGTAAGCTGCATGGCAATCTTATAGACGCTCCAGCAAGGGAGCTCATTCCTTTTGTAACACACTAGCCCTTTCAACAATGGGCATTTGATCTCATTGAGTAGATTCACCCCTCATCTTCTAACGGACACAAGTTCATTATTATAGCTATTGAGTATTTTACCAAATGGGTTGAGGTGATCCCACTCATTAAAGCAATAGGATAGCAGGTCTCACTGTTCATTCTGAACTACATCATTTGTCGCTATGGCATATGCTCCTCCATTATCAATGACAATCGAGGACAATTTAAGAACAACACCATGGATGAGTTGTGTGAAAAATTAAAAATCACACAACATTTTTCTTCCATCTATTACTCATAAGGTAATAGATAGACTGAGGCCTCAAATAAAAATTTGTTTAAAATATTACATCGTAGAGTTAACAAGTCTGGAAGGGATTGGCACCTGCAGATCAATCCTGCATTATGGGCTTATAGAACGAGCATTAGAATGCCTATAGGGGAAACCCCATTTGCATTCGTATATGGGGCAGAAGCAATCTTACCCCTAGAGGTAGAAATCCCATCTCTTTGGGTTTCTTTTCACAGACTTGTACCAGATGAAGAGTACAGACTTTTGAGACTCCAAGAACTAGAGTTGCTGGACGAACTTTAGAAAGTGGCCTTTGATCACCTCAGAGCTTATCAGAAAATAATGTAAGGAGGATACAACAAGAAAGTCAGACCTAGAGAACTTTAGGTGGGCGACCTTGTGTTGAGATAAAATCCCCACAATCAGTCTCATAGAGAATGGAAGGGGAAGTTTGAACCCAATTGGTTGGGTCCTTATATCATTATTGCAGCATTCAGCTCTGGAGCCTATCTACTCTCAACACCTAAAGGATAACCGCTTCAATAGCCCATCAACACTCTCCATCTGAAGAAGTTCTACACCAAAGGCATTCTTGGTGATCAGCACCATGTACATAGCAATGTCCTAAAAAAAATCTAAAAATTGGAAAAAGTTATGAAAAAATGATCATCTTGGTGAAAACCTAGCAATAGGCGCCTTGATGCATTAATAAAAAAATAAAAAAAATGGAAAAATACAAAAATATTTGAAAAAGAAGAAAAAGTGCCTTGGTGAAAACCTGGTAAACAGGCACCATGGTAGCGAAAATAGAATCTCTGCCAAGAAGGTGAAAGCCTAGTAAATAGGCACCTCTTGTACTCAGCACTCCATCTATCAATGCTCAGTCTTGAAAACCTTTTGTGTTAGTTTGTACATATCTTTCAGTCACTTTCATGACACTTTGGTTCTTCTGAGAACCCTCCTAGCTTGAAACTGATCCAGAGTCATTGCCTGGAGGTAATCAAATCAGATTTGTCCTTGTAGTATGATTCAAGTTAGACATCATCGTTTGCTACTAGGGGCATGGGTCCCCAAATTTGATCATATCCTTAGTTTACAGAAGAGTCTGTAATCTTGTCATTTCTGAAGGACAACTCACTACTGATGCAAACAGGTGTTTCTCAACACCATAATCAATAGTATTTCTTAACACTATCTTTGGACACATCTGTGTTTCTTAACACACATTAGATATCACAAATGTAAACAACAAATTGATAGTAATCAAACACAAAGTACTCACAAGCAAAATGGTTTTTCTCAACACCTCATACATATACACATCTGAAAACATTGAAACTGGATGAAGTATGTTGAACTTCTATTTGTATGCTGCCTATTCTCATTGATTTTGTTAATCTTTTCTTTTTCTACTGCTTGTTGGTGTTGTTCTGATGATCTGGCAACGTCAAATAATCAGGTTGTATGTGATAAGAGCTCTTGCATTAAGATGAAAAAGCCTCACATCACCTGATCATGTTTATTTGTATGCCAAGGTGAGGTCAAAACTATATCCTTGACTATTATTGCTCTGTTTGTTTATGCAAGATCACACTCATGGTTATCTTGGCTTTGAATTCCTTGATACTAGTGTACTCTTGCAACATCAACTAGAAATAATGTTCAGGTCATCTCGGCTGTTGTACCTCGATGCTTACGTTAGTTTCCCATATCTTATCTGATGAAAGACATATTCATATTCTTATGATTGCAGTGGCACCGATAATGATTGTATTGACTCCGATGTTCCAGAAACATTCAATGATGAAAATTTTCAAAGCTAAAGCTCAATGACTACACCTTAGGTTGCATTCATGTTAGTCTTGCATCTCCATCTGCATCTACATAATGATGAAATCAGCATAATAACTTTATCTCTATCCAATGTGAAGGATCTGAGATTCTGATCGATCAATCTTCTCATCATCAAGTGGTCACGAGACCCCTTGATAAATCAACTGTCCTGATTCTATTTTTAGGATCGAAATAAAAATTAAAATTTGACCAGTTGCCTAACCAATAGGAATCTCTCATGCTTTTCTTTTAATTAATCTATGTATCTTACTTTTGGTCAATCTCGGTCAAACAAGACCTCTCATCAAGTACAAATTTTGTCCTAACCATGTGGGACCTATTTCTAATCGAATCAGCTTTTTCTTACATCATGTTATCAATCGAATTACTTCTCATCACTGGGGAACCTAGCCATATTTTGATTTTGCTCCCAAGGGGGCAGGATTAGGACATCAACATTCCAGTGATCACATCCTCAATCAAAACCCCATCTCTTGAAGCATCTCAGCTTCATCAAATCAAATCAAGTTGAGATCATCTTAAATCAAAGGCAACCTAACCAACGGTCTTATACAGTGGTGAGTACACTCAAAACCAGACAAGATCAGTCTTATACGGGGTATTCATAATTGAAACCAGATACATTGATCAAATTGGCATTAACTACAGAAGGAATGGGCCACCATGCAAGCTTAACAACACTTCTTCCCTCGGGCTTCTCTTCAACACCAAAACTACACCCTCTTCCATAAAGAGGGTTGCTCAAACAAAGAGGATAAAACTCAGAACTTTGGGGAGACCATTCACAAGAAAATAATGTTGTCCCCACTACCATAAGCTCCCAAGGAGACCCACCATGTGTGACAGACTCCAAATGACATGGACCTCCTACTCCCAACTCAATAAAAAGGTAGGGACCTCCACCTCCTAGTGCCAACACAACAGTCAGAGACTCCTTCCCCATGGTAAACTTTGCTACCATTGTCACCGTATTCTTCATTGCCCTCTCCTTCTGCCTCCTCGTCCTCTATGATGCCTCCTCCAACTAAAACCCTATCACCCTCAACATCATATGTGTTACTGAACTATGAATTTTTTAATTTCACGCCCAATCTCTATTTCATTTTCTTTCAAAAAAAATATTCTATAACACTTTACTGTCATTAAAAGTAAAACAAGTTTAATATTATTCAGACATTCACATTTTAGTTCTCTCTTTATCCATTTCTTACATTCAATATAAATTTACACTTCATTTTTTAGTTATTTTGGGATGATTTAAATGAGACACAATACTTACTCCATCTTGCTTCAGCTGTATGCCTCCACAAATTTGTATGCCCTTGCACCAAGTTTTGTGATCTAAACTTGTAATAATTATGTCTTACTCTTCTTGTGTAATACTTATGTCTTATTTTTGTCACGTACAATTTGTTTTATGTTCATTCCAAGATTTTTTAAGTCACCTCCAGAACATAGATTAATCAAATGATACATACTAATTTTTTTTATCTCTCGACCTCAAATAATTGAATGGCAATGTGTTGGATAATGGATTTTTATAAATTCTAATAAATGACGATGATGCCTCTCATAATTTCACAACAAAATCCACTCAAATTATGTATTTAATTGTGTTCTACCACTATGTATTATATTTTCTTCCCCTTTGTAGGTACGCACCTCTCTTAACTTACCAAGTTCTACAAAGAAAGACTCTCTATTTGTTGGATGGAGGTATGTCCTCTTATATTTCCATCTTATTTGTCGTTGAAACTTACCTTCACCTAGTACAATTTATAATCATAATTCCTACAACCTTTATTTTTTTTCCAATTATATTTTATACATAATCTATGGAAACCAAATCATACTCTCTGATTACCATTTCAAAATTTTGTTACATTGTACTTTACATTAGTTGTGGTACTTCATCCATTTTGTTCTTGAATTACAATTACATATCATTTGTTTATGATCTTAATTTGCATTATCCTTTCTACTTTAAAATGTTAATTTGTACTTCAATTCCATATAATTTTGAACACCTATTCAAATGTATAGATCAATTGCCTCTCATTTAAGCCATGTCTCACTCTTTGACAATCAATGCGATAAAGCTTATCAAAAATGACAACTTAGATGTATATCTGATTCTTCAAGTTTTTCCATTGAAACATTTGGTCAAGGAATTGAACCAACTCTTAGATACAAGTTAGAGATCTCTGATGGGCTACAATTATAAAAAGATACCTTTCCAAGTAAGTTTAACAACCTCATAGCAATAATAAAACTCAAACAAGGGTCCATAGTAAAACTCAAAGGATTTAAACAATTCATACTATTTGTAACTCAAGGTGAGCCAATAGGTACTATGTCTTTATTACAATAAACCATTTTTATTTTCTTATTGAACTATTAAACAAAACTAAATGTTCATATCTAATGAATCCATAGGTGGATTGTAGTCTCCAAATTAGAGGTTTCTTGCATGAATTATAATATCATTGGTGACCCCACCTTCTTCTTCAAAGAACCAAAGAAACTTGTACAAAACCATGTAGGACCTTCATTGGATACATGCACAAATGTAGGAGATCTGGTCCCATCTAAACAACCCAATCCTATAAAATTGATGTTTGTCTTGTATGTGTCTCTAGGAAAAAAAAGCCTCCTAATGTTACTTCAATTAGGAGTTTGAATGTATTTCAAACATAGTGGATGATACAAGGGAATGTAACTATAAAGAAAGATATCCACCACTTCAACAAAAAAACTGGTAATGGACACATGTTTAGTTTGTATATGGTTGATAATCAGAGAACTAAAGTCCACATCACTTGCTTCGATGCAATTTCAAACCTCTATTTCCAACAATTTCAAGCTAGGAGTGTATATACATTATCTCATGGTACCCTAAAAACTTCAAAAATGTATTACAATAAGCTTAATAGTGATATAGAAATCACTTTAACAGATGATTCAAGGCTCATGCTTTGTGATAATGACCTCATAATTCCAACACTTCAGTTCTCTTTCACACTCATTAAAGATATCTTGACTCAGCATGCTAATTCTTCTATTGATTTGGTTGGAGTTATCCTATGTGTGGATCCTTCCTCTACAATCCAGAGAAAAGTGATGCAACTGAGGTCCTTAGGATAAGTCTCAAAATGATAGACATGTCTACCTCCATGATAAATATTACTTTGTGGGGAAAAGATGCTCAAAACGAAGGCACACAACTATAGGAGATGTATCATCTACAAAAGGTTACTATTCTTGAAATAAAAATGATGAGATTGTAGAATATAATGATAAGGTTGTAAGTATACTAGGCACTTCCCAATTTTTTTATCAACCTTGATATTGAAGAAACAAAACAATGGAAGTCTTGGTTTGCACAAAGTGGATATGATCTTCTCATGCCAACAATAACCCTTATAGATGCACCTACACTTTGAACACGAAAGACAATCTCCAATATCGCACAAGGGACTTTATATTTAGCAAAACCTCTACAATGGATTGTTAGAGAAACCTTGTTGTTCATCATGAAAAAAAAAATTGTTATCCTGCTTGTCCCATGGAGATTGGGGGAAAACATTGTAAAAAAAGAGTCGAACAAGACAATAATAGACAATTATTTTTTTCAAAGTGTGTAGCTACTTTTCCATATTTTAATTATAGATATGTTCATCAGGTCCAGCTTGAAGACCCCATAGGTACTATATAGGCGACTATTTTTGATGAAAATGAAACTAAGCTCATTGGCATACCCGAAAAAGATTTGTATAAGCTACAATTCAATCAAGAAGCAGAAGAAAGTGCTAAGGTGGCTATTAAAAATCTACAATATAACCAATTTCTCTTCACCTTGTCTAACATAATGGAAATATATAACAATGAAACATAGATGAAAACAAGAATTTTTTGAATTCGATAGGTTTGAATTCGCAGATGAAATCAACTATTTCTTACAATAAATCCATATTCCATAAGCGCATAGTAGACCTTCAAGCTAATTACATGTTTTAGACAACCACTTGTAACTATTCCTTCTTCTCTTGTTTGTATCAACTATTATCTGTGTAACATTTTATTTTGTAAAGGGTTCCAAGACCCCTTAAAAACATTTTCCTCACACTGACTAGATATTATGCTTGTATTGATCATTTTTCTATAGAATTTATTATATTCAATACACACACTTTAGCTTGTATTCTCTATGAGTTTATTTTAACTTGTTTCTATTTTCTATTGCAAACACTATACATTCATCCTTCTACTATCACTTGGAAAATAATTGAATTTCATGGCTTCCTCTTTCTCTTTGGCTTTTATGTCATCATGCACAACTTAATCCATTGCCACCGACTTATATCTCTACTACAAACTAGGACCTTTCAAATTCAATAAACCTCTTGTTGGTGGTTTTTTATGCTGAAATGACTGAACAACAACCTTTTCACTCTCTGATCAAATTTTAAAGAGAACCCAACTCCAACTATTATTCAAGGAAGTGCAAAGGACCAACTAACAAGCATTCATACCATACTTCTATACTTTAGGTTCTTCCATACCAAGGGGGATACCCTTTAATAGCTTCAAATACTCTATGTGGTATTAATCAAGTAGGAATCTCACATAAACTCAACGCAATTGGGAGATACTAGATAATTGGATAATTACCCATTGAACATCAACCATGAAATGGAGCATGAGATAGATAGATCACAACAAACTTAAAAAATATAGGATGTTGTAGTCTTTATGTTTGTACTTTCAAAAACATAGCCAATATATTATTAGACATGCAACAATATGGAACTTATCAGTCTTTGATCAGTGCTTTATCCATTAGGCAATACTCTGAAACAAATACAATATGTAGAATTCAATTATTATCATAGATTACAGGCCATGAACACTACTATCCACAACCCATACTTCCTATATGATCCTAGTGTATATCAAGATGAATCTATGTATTAATTAGAGCATTATTTAATTTGATCCTTGATCAAAACTCTAAAACAACTACATAAACATAGATAAACTCTATGCTAATGAATTGGAAATTTCATAACTCTTAAGACAAACACCACAGGAGAGATAGAATCTGGATCTTTGTATTAACTATAAAGAATCATACTTTTGTATACATGATGTAATCATAGATAACTTCAATAATATGCTAGAGACCTTTCAACTTTATTTCTAATATTGAAACCTATCTAGTACAATTCTGCTATATCCCTTGACAAAAAACTTTACAAAATGCTTACAATAATCCATTTTCTAGCCCCTTCCAACGATCTTGGGAATCCTTTTATAGAAGAGGAATGCAACAAGCTAGAAATCAATTAGATAGAGGACAAAATATATGACTCATACAAAATACAAAAAACATAAGTGAAATGATAACCACTTTGATACAATTTTTTTCAAATATTTTGTCTACTGACCACCTAATTCCTTGCAATTGCTTCAAACTTGTTTGAAATTTTCTAGGTGGAATTTGTTTCCTTGGTCCTCTGGTGTAAAGATCTTTGCATCCGCTTGTATTTTTCAAAATATTGGGAAGAACTGACATCTGTTTCTCATCACACAACATGATTTCATTCTTGGTTGCATGCATTGTACCCATCCTTCCAAGAGGTGAACTCCTCATCACTGGGCCAAGGGAAGTTGATGAATTCATCTTTCTCTCTGCTCAATTCATCCTAGCTAGCCTTTATCTTCTCAATTTCCTTTTTCCAAAACCCAAAGTATGATCTAGCTTGTTCAATGGTTTCAATTGTTTGAACAAACAAAATTTTGTTCTCTAGACTGATGATGTTGTTAGTCCTGGTTGACAATTCTTCACCAATCTCATTCATTCACCAGGATTCCCTTTTTATCTTACCATTCTTTCTGAATAAATTGGGGAATATCTCAAAATGGGTTTTTGAATACTCCTTTATTAATGTCTTAGCCTTTTTAAGGATGATACTTCTCCTCATATCAAAATCAATTAGACTCTTGAGGCACTTATAAGTGGTAGTTAACACAATGTCAATATTTTCTTCCTTCTTAGATAAGGAATAAAAATATTTCCATTCTTCCTTCTTTCCTTTCCACCTTTCCATAATTTGATCCCACTTATCTTTATCTTCATTGAAATAATTCATTATGCTCATAATTTTCTTACCATGTAAGTGAATAGAGGCAGGGTCTAGACCATTAAAAAAATGCATGATTGTGGCTCTTATCTTATTCTCATATATTTGTTGTACTACTGTTCATGCCTCATGAAAATTTTCACTTTCTTTATCCCAACTTTTCCTCACCTCTTCTAGTCTAGTCCTTTATGCTACTAATTTATCTTTTTCATAATTCAAATCTGCTTCTATAATAGAGAAAAATGGCATAGGCGAAGGAGGAAATTCAATTATTAGACTAGAGGAAGATGGCTGATTTGGGGCTTGTTTTATCATCCTCTATGGAGACATTTGGCCCGACTGTTGTCCTCCCAATTTGAAAATTGTTTTATCCTTCTCCAAGGACTTCATCCTTTCTTCATTATAAGATTTTAGGACCATTTCCAACTTGATTCTCAGGATTTTCATTTCTTCCTTTTGCCTCTCTACTACCTTTAGACCAAATTTTGTAGACTCCAATGTTATTTTTTCTGCTTCTACTCCAATAGTTTATGTAACTCTTCTTACTAGTAGACTACCTGCATGCTCAACATGGGTGTCTTCACTAGTTTTCTTGTGTTCTTTCCTCTTCAGTGACCACATTACCAATGCAGCATGGCCTTCACTAAACTTGAATCCTTTGGATTCTTTTTGAGCCTCTACTTCAATTTCATGTATGGTTTTTGTCTCTTTTCTAATAGCATCAAATACTTTGACATCAACTATGTCTCATTCTGGTAGGATAAGTACTCCCTCTTTCTTGATTAACTCGTTGCCTTCTTCAAGAGTAATCTTCTCAAAGTTGGCTATCATTTCTTATTTCACCTTAGCCTCAATTTCATCCTTGTTTCTATTAGGCTAGTCCTTTTTCCTGTACTAACATTTTTCCTTGAACTCATCAATATGAATTCTCCACAAGAACTGAACAAATGACCTAGCCTTCACAAATTTATCATCTGATAACAACTCATCATTGGGTTTTTTGTTATGGGATCTAGTTTCTTACCCGCAAATTCAGCAACTGTCAAATCCATCTTTGTATGTTTGGGAGCCTCTGGTATCCCTTCTTGCATCTCCTGAGATGTTACAAAAAACTTTCATTCATCTACCATCTGCAGTAATTGTTCAACAACTTCTTGTTCATCCATGTGTAAGGGTGATTTGGAAGGGGAATATAAGTTCTTTGATTGTTGTCCCTCTTCTTCTATTCTTTGCCTCTTTTGGAATGACATCATTTCAGATTATACATTCATGACCCTCTTCCCTTTTATCATTATCATGTATTTGTGTTTCAAACTGGCCCCTATAGGATGGTTCACCCTTTTTCATTATCATATTGTATCCTTTCTTTTGATGTAGCACATATGTCCAAGGTGGAACAATCCTAGCATGTGTAGACTTTCTCAGGATGACCTTAGCCCTCTCTGGCTCTACTTTTATTACTACCTCTTTCTTTTGATTTAGTGTCTGCATGGAATACTCAAATAGAGACATCAATGAATCAATCTTCTTATCCCAAGGATGGAATTCCTTCAAAGGATCATATCCTCTATCAAAATTTTGTACAAATTCCAAGGTCTTCTTGTAGACTAGCTACTTTTCTTTCTTAATTTCTTTCTCTTGTAAACTGAATTAATTTCTGATAATGTCCTCCAGATAGTTGAATTAATGATCCAATACCAAAAAAATTTTCCTTTTCCTAAACATATCACTTATGAATCCTTCAGGTTCAGTACATCTTATCACTGAAGTTGTCATATGATAAGGTTCAAGGTATTTATGTAAATGTTTCCATCACCCTTTGGTGATAAAAAATTGGCGTACAATTGTAATAGTAGGGAAGATGGTGCCTTTCCCTTTTCCTATCAATGCATTCTCTTGTAGACCACCAATTTGTCTAATTATTTCTGCAATGCCTATTTAAGAGGGACTTGATATGGGAGTATATTTGGAACTCCTCCAAAACCACACACTTTGAAGACTATTGAAACAAGGTATAAAATGATATCACCCAAATTATGTACTATCTCAATAGTTTGAGAAAATTCTTTTGGTCTTACAAGACTTAATAAACCTTTGGGGATCCTTGGATTGTCTTACACCAATAAGGCTCTGAGCCTGGAAGGAAAACACTTGTCAAAGGTGATGGAAGTGGCCTCTTTCCTGTCCCATGACAAATCTACACTCCATAGTTGGACATGCATCTCTTAATCATCTTTGACCCTCATTAGATCCATCTCCTTTTCAAAATAATCAACACCCTTGAACATGATCATATGCATTAACATGCAATAGCAGCCAAATGGATTGGTTACCTTTTCATTTTTTATGCCTATTAAACCATGGTGAATCAGATCAACAATATAAGAGGAAAAATAAAAAAAATTAGCCATGTGTAGATGGAGAATATGGACCATCATGAGCATATAGTGAATAGGCATTTCTATTTCTTCATCCTCTCCAAAGATATTACTTAGGGCACTGTAAACACCTCTAGCCTTTGGATTGAAATAATCCAACTTGAATGGTTTTGGTGTACTAGGTCCTACCACAACCAAAAATCCTACCTTCTTAAAGAATTCCTTCAATGGCATACTTCTGAGAAAATTTATTTGAACCTTATATATACCTCCTTGAATTGATAGAAATTAATATTCTCCATTTGAACATAGGGATCATTTAGTTGGAAAACCTCTCTTAGTTCCTCGACTATGACGCTTACTAATACCTTTCCATTATCTCCCTCACCACCCTGGAAACACTATCATAGTTCTCTACAATTTGGATTAATAAATCATTGTCCATGAAGACCCCGGGGACTACTAACTTTCCCACATCAAATTGCCAGATGTTACTCTTTGGGGTGAACACATTCCTTTGGATAAAAGCTACTTTGAACAATCCCAGACTACACATGCTAATTTTTGCATCTCTTACCCATCTAACCCTATCATACAAACCCTCCCCAATTTTCAAACAAGGATGTTTTGGCACCATTTCCTTGAGTTTTATAGCATCATATGTTGACCTAGTTAGTTTCTGTAAAAAAATCCTCACAAACATTTCTCTCCTAATAGTCTATTTTTCCTGAGATTTCTCCTCTGGGTGCCATTTATAATTTAGGGTTTCTAGAACAACAGGTAATAGTTTTTCATATAAAAATCTACTTGCTTCACAACACTAAAACCCTAATGCAATTTCAATTCACAATATTTAGGAATGTAGTCTCAGAAAAACTTATCCATTCTCCAAAAGTTGGAAGATAGACAACAAATACTGCAATTCAGCTCTGGTCCAATCACTTCATCAATTATGGCTTTTGAAAAATCAAATAGACAATATTATACACAATATTAATGCTACTTAGCATTTAATTCCCACTAAGTTTCCCACACGCTTTGCCATTAATTTCACCTTATTTGAACTTTCGCAGCCCAATGGTTCAGAATTTTTTTTACTTTATCAGAGTAACCAGTTTAAAACATGATCATAGATCTCAGCAACTTCCTATTAAATCCTATGGCTAGCAATGATTGATGAATACTATCATCAATTTGGACATGTGTTTGTTAGGCGGAATATCTTTATGAGTAGATATTGATCATCTTTAAGCTGAGGCTTTGCGCTATCTGTCTGATTAACATCACCTTGCAGTGCCTTTACATTTCTTTACAACTCGCGGCCCATGACCTCATTTATGCTACATGTAACTTAAGCGTGATGCCTCAAAGATTAATCTCCTCACATCTCTAGCTTAAGGTTTCACGGTTACCATTTGATCCTTTTAAACTATCAGCCTTTTACTTTCCTTTACTTCCAGCCGGGTCCCATCACTTATCCATGTGTCGTGCTAGTGCAATGCCTTAAAAGCTAGATCACGATCATCTTTACTTTGATGATTTACACCATTCATTCGATAAAAACCCACTTGACCACATGTTAACCTTACCACCCACTTCGTAACTATAGGGCCCATAATACTATGAAGGACACATGGCAGCAAGGCATAATGCCTCAAAGATTATCTATTTTGCATCTTGTGATTGAGGGATCATGCCAACTGTTGGATTTTATTTTACTTGATCACATGTTACTTTACCACCATCTTACTGACCATAGGTTTAAACTCCCTGATAGGACACACATCATCAAGGCGCAATTCCTTAATGGTTAAACACTTTACATCTACGGGCTAAGACAATGCGCTATCTGCATGATCAGATCTAACATGGACACTATTTTCTTTACCTTAACTGCAGAGCCAGACCCACTTGGAACACGTGGTGTAAAGGCACAATGCCGTAATAGTTAATCAAATTGCATCTCTAGCCTAAGGATTTATGCCAAGCGTTGGATGAACTTTAAGTTACATCATCTTTACTTTATCCTTTATCACTAAGAAGGGCCCACCATATGCCAAGTTTCACTTAGACATAATTCCTTGATGAATAGATCTTGATCATCTTTCCACTGATGGTTTGCGCCAACCTCACGATCAAATCTATCATTCTTGACTTTTACTTTGACTTCTATGACTTCATCTAGACCCACTGGGATAGATGTCACATAGGTGCAATGCCTTGAATGGTAGATCAAACACATCTTGAGATTAAGGCAATGTGTTATCCGTCAGATCAAATAGAATCTACATGCATTTTATAATAACCTTTTAACATATGTTAGACCCGCCAAATACATGTCGCCTTCAGGCGCAATGCCTTGATAGTTAGATCCATATCATCTTTTGCCTGAGGCAACGCATTATCAGTTGGATCAAATTGGAGTTGCATGACACATTATTCAAATAATAAAAAGGCTCATGGGGTATCTAGACTTAAGATGAACTAAAAAAGTATGGCCCCTCTCGACGATAAAATAAACACATGGGTTCATAAAACTTTAAGTGACAAATAAAGTAACTCAAAATTAGAACAAGTCCTAGAACCTTAGGGTTTTAGACCAATGATCCAAAGCTTGAAAACACAACTAGTGTTTTAAACAACACAGAACTTGGCTCAAAACTTTAAAAAATATGACTTATCAGTTAGGCTAATTTTTTTTTTGTGTACCTGTATAACCTCCTATTACTCTTTCGGAAATGATAAAAAACTACATCTTGCTTTGTTGCTAGCAGTTTAATCCAAGACTTGTATAATATTTCAATTAGAAAGATACTAACAATACAATGTCCCTTTTTTTGCATTCCGAGAAATGAATTGAAATGTACAAGCTTGTAAATGACATATGCATCATAGTAAGCATGTTGATATGAAATCTCGTAAGAGAGGTTGCCTTTATTATAATCAACATAAAGAAGAAACATGTGCACATCATACCATCAGGCATGATCACAACTTGTACCAATCAGTAGGTGGCCCACTCCCTCCCCACATGCAAGCTTCTATAAGTTCCTAGAATCCACAACCTTGTTCTCCCATTGAAACACCTCTTCCGACCTTAAGGCTTCAAATTCCACTTGCACTTACTAACATGGATGTTAACATGCCCTATAACCTTTTAGAGCCAGCTAAAAAATTTAGAGCTAGACTGGATTCACTCTCACAATTGTACACGTGTAATATATGTAATGAATGCTACCCTGGTCTTCATGTTTGGTCATCACCCAATGGTCTCAATTGTAGAAGATGCATTGCTAAGAAAACAATACACCACTTTGGTGCAGCCAACAATATGGACCCACTTGAACAACCAAATGTTTTGAAGGTTCTCTAACAAGAAGAAGAGATTCTCATTGCACATGTTAATCCAATATTGCAAGTTACTCATGCTCATAGTAGACAATACAAATATAGCGGTCACATAATCAACTTCCCCCAAGATATACAAATAATTGCAACAAAATTACCACATACAATCAGAGAGTTGGATGTATTAATAATTAGTATACTTAATAGACATGGAAATTATTATGATGTCTATGTTAGTAGAAGTCATGTTCATGATGCACTAGTGTACAAGATCAAATATGAATCATACTAAATGGATGTTGAAATCAATGATGATGCATTATCATTGCTCTGTGCTTCCACTAGAAACATTTCAAGAAGTCTTTGTACAATTTGAAGCGAAAATAAAATCCAGTATTAGGGGACCTTGACCTCGACACTAGAGAAAGTGAACTGGAAAGTGAAATAGAATATTCAACCTCATTTATGGAAAGACTCCCAACCAAATGTCGAGAGTTAGAAATTATTAAAGAATATTTACACCTTCCAAATGACCCTAACCTCATTATTTACTTGCCACACATTAGTACAACCCCTATTAATGAGTACACTAATGAGGGCTTATTTGACATGGAATTTCCTACTTTGTTCTGAAATGGAAATGCACTACTCATGCAACCTCAAGCCAGGGAAGTGCAACTTCATCAATATGCATTACATCTTATGCTATATAATGATAATAGATTTGGGCGGCACCCATGCTTTAGATACTTCCTTCTAAACCTTATGACGTGTCATCATAGGCAATCTTTTGCATCAATATTCATTAAACAAAAAGTTGAAGATAATGTACCTACCACTATTGATGACCTTTGATGCCACTTAACCAACCTCCCTGACAATCAATTAGTAGAAGAGATGATGCATTTTGGTTCAACCTTATGGGGGATATGAGAATATTGGAACAAGTGTTGCACTGAACTAACAAATATGATAACCTAAATAGGTTCCCTAAGCTTGATCTCTACATTCAGTGCAATAGACACAAAGTGGCCTGATCTACATTGTGTTATTTCCCTAAATGATTTTCCGTCATTACTCTCCAATAAGCAACACACAGATAATGTTGTTAGAAACCCACACACAACAACATTATACTTGCATGAGTGGTTCACAATCTTCCATGAAGAGGTTATCAAGAAACTCTTGGGTGGGGTTAATTATTGGTACCGCTATGAATGACAAAGTTAAGGTTCTGTACATATTCATGGATTTATTTGTCTTGCAAATTTGAGGTTCTCCACATTTCCATAGATTTATTTTTCCATATGACGCACAGACACAAGAGTTCAAGCCCAATCAAGAAAGTTTGCTTCATTCATTTTCTTGGAATTTCTTAACGATTCCAAAACAGATATTACACCATAGCTCTGATACCAATTGTTTATTTTGAGCACAAAATAAAATGTAGAAAACAAAGTAAAACCAAAATCAGAAATAATATATACAAATACAGAGACAAATGATAAATAATTTTATAGTGGTTCACCTTATCAGGCTACATCCACTTTCAACCTCAAATTCTAAGTTTTATTAAATTCTCACAATAATACAACAACCATTGCATGGTCTATTTAGCCAAAGAAATGTGGAAGATGAAAAGGTTATCAATAACAACAAGAAGTATTGAGTGATACTCTTTACAAGAAAAGATGTTACATGTCAGTAAACTGACATTCTTAACCAACAACAATCATTACATAAAGATTAGACTTTAAACACCCAACGTCTAGAACATGAGTATCCTTTGTGGCATAGGACTATTATTTTTGCACACTCTTGTAAATGCTAGAATTTGACACCACAATGCCAGATTAGATCGACACCCTAATGCCAGATTAGGTCATAGATCGACACCACAATGCCAGATTAGATTTTGGTCACCTAATAGGAAATAAATAAATCAGATTTAAATTTTAGGCATCAATTTGATGTCTACCAACCTGATAGAGAATATGATCAACCATAGATTTTTTCTATAACCTTCTAGGACATCTAGAAAAAATTACCTTTTGGAAACGTAAGTCTCCATGTCATAACCTATTACTATATTTCTAGTGGCTTGAAACTATAAGTTGTAACAAACAAAGATTCTCTAGCGGAATGAAGATATCCTACCATGATAAATGCCATATGGAATCTTTTTATCTTTTCAATTTTTCACTAGATCATCCAAATAATTGCATTGGAATGACAATTTTGAGTAGTGTGATACCTATTGCCACTTCAAGTTTCATTAAAGTAACATGGATCTTCGCCAAGTTCTCAATGGGGCGCTATAGCTCAAAAGTAGTTCTAGAAAAAGAGGGAGTTTGAGTGGAATAATAATTATCATCCCATCATATGCCATTTAAGATGCCACATCAACATATTTTCCTTCTCCACTAAGGTTCTTGAACCTCTAGAACTTTCACGAAGAATGACGAGTTCAAATAAAAGTTAATTTTTGTTGATATGTATGTCAATGTGGGACATAATTTCTATTTTGTTGGTCCATTGGATTTCAAAAGAATGTCAAATTGTGGAACAAAACACTAGTGGGATTAAAAAAATTTGGTATGTAACCCCAAATCAAATTCTACTAGGATACATGAGCCTTAGAAAGGTTATACTGAAATAACATGTTCAAGGAGAATTAAGACCTTGATGATATAGATGTCCATGTGGGATATAATTATTGATCTACTAGAGAAAAAAACTATTTCAATAGGAGAATAATGATCCAATGTTCAAAGAAGAAAATAATAAAAAAATCTTGATATAATAGTTTACTAAAGCACTAAGGTTGCAAAAGAGTTTTAGTGGAAGAAAGATTCTATGAAAAAATGTGAACTCAAATAATAGGGCCCACCACCTAGTACACTCACGAGATAAAGTAGAATTAGAATAAATTTTATTTATCCAATAGGCTTTATGTATGAGGTTTCTTTCGTACGACCGTCCTCAATACCTATCTCACAGTTAATACCATTGTTCTGTTCTAGAAGCAGTATATTGTTTTGTATTTATTACTTGTCTTTTATTTCACCGTAGAAAATTGTATATAGGATTCAGAAATGTGTATTGTTCATCAACGATGCAAGAATAATGCATTCCACTCACCTACTAACCACCCCTCCATTGAATCTGGACCAATAAAAATTCACCTGCAATGTCACAACATTCTCATCATTTCCCTCCACACTGCTCAGCCTTCACAATCTCTAGAAAGTACTATGTTCACACAATTAATGTTGCATTCAAGATGATGGTACCTTGAAGTTTGGACTTTGGAACCCCCTACTTCATATATAGAAGTGCTTCTAAAGAAAATGTAGGTCAGACTTCAGATAATAAAGTCAAAAGGAAAAATATATCAAAATGTGCATATTGTACACGTAAGATGATTGCAGGATGTGGCTATGTAAGTGTGAATGGAAACACCTTTTACCTATCAGAAATTAAAAAAAATTTCCTTTTCTGAATTATTTAGCCGCATGAATTAAGTAATGCAATGAAATCTCATATAAATCATATGATAGAGCTTAGAAAGTGAAAAAATGTTTTCTATCAATCGATAAGTAGTGTAGGATCTCTATGCATACCATCAAATAATTTATAGATACTAGTATGCCAATGACATAAACAAAGGAAGTAATGGGCAATATGATGAATTGATCTATGATATGGGAGTTATTCTTGTGTATGATGGAGTCTGTTAATGTGGAATGAGTTATCGTTGATGAGTTTGTTAATATTTTGTTTTGGCCACTATAATGTGGCCATTAGAGATCACTTAAAGACTATTAGACTAAATAGCATGACAAAACCCATCAAAAAATTCATTAAAACAAGTCACATATATTTCAAAGCTTACTTTATCAATGAAATTAAAACAAAAAAAACTTTCCAATAATGTCCAACATATTTCAATTCATTAATAGAAATCCCATCAAGATTGGACCCCAATGGACCATTGTTTATGGTATGGAGTTAATGTTCTTATGGGGAGTATTTTAAATTGGGAAATATTTTTTTGATTTATAGATTCTCTCTCTTTTTTGAGTGAACATTTTATAGATGGAGAATATTGTGATGAGTCTTGAGAGTTCTGTGATGAAAGTGAGCAAGTAGCCTCAAGGAGAGGAGCTAGAGTTCTAGCTACTATTATATGTTTGTCTCATTATCAAAGCTAGTGTATTCTTGAGTAGACAGACACGTACATGAGTACACTTAATTTGTCTTTTCTTTCACTATCCGCTGAGATTGCCAGAGAGAGACTTGAGTATAATTACCCACAACTGCTACAAATGTTTCATATCTCCAAATGCCCCACCATAGCCATTGTTGTTTTCGAGCTGAAGGTGGTTTTATTGAACTATTGGATTCATATATGCTTAACTTTGCAATAATTTGTACATGAAACAAAATGAATTAGGATTACTCTTTCTGGAAATCCATTATTACAATCCTCACCTGCACATCCTGCTTGTCATTCTATACATACTCTTAACATGCTTCTATTTTTTGCAGCATTTTCGTGTGAGATCAATTCTTCATCTGTCCCCAATGAAAAAACTTTTTAAAGCCTTATGAAAAAATCTTTTTTGTGCATATCATGCGATCTATGCATTTCATGAGATAACATATTTTTTTAGGTATTAAGTCAAAGAGTTCCCACACCTTGACTATGTTTCAACTTTTTGCATACATCAAGGCAGGCGCAACTATGACATTTGATAAAATTGCCCCTTCCTTTACGCTTTCATGGATTTTCATACCTTGTTCCAAGTCCCCCATTTTTCCACAAGCAGGGAAGACACTCGCAAAGGTTGTGTAATTGGGCTTTACACCTGCCAAGTGCATTTTCTTGAAATTTTGTAAAGCCTTATGAACAAATACACTTTGTGCATATCCTACTATCATTGTCGTCCTCAAATCCAGATCTCTTTGATGCATTCTATCGAACATTTCACTTTCCTTTTATATGCTTCCACGGTTTGTATAAAAGTCTAACACGGCACATAGAAATCTACTATCTGACATAATTCCATTTTTTATTTTAATTGGAGTATGGACAATCCAATATTATTCTATCTAAGTCTTCCAAAATGACTTTTCCAGTCTTAAGCATGGAAAAAGTTTCACTTAAAGTTCTTTAATATGCTTTCAAGTGAATTAAAACCTTCAGAGGTAACTTGTTGAGCATTCTCAGCTTTCAAAACCCTGATAAAAACATCATAGTAAAAGATGTAATGGTTGATATAAATCAAGAATATGCAACCACGGAAAAGTATCACTATTAATATAATGCAATGGTTGACAGACATCAGTAATAGTATCGATATAATCTGATATCTTTATTAATATAATTGTTGACGAACATTGATAATAGGTAAAGTATCAGTATTAGTTTTTGATTAAGTCAAAAAAGTTTTACAGGGTTCCTAAAACCCATAACAAAGTAATTAAAGATAACACAGTAACGAGATTAAAGAAGAACAAAATGAAAGGCAAAATAGGCCAAAAATCCAGAGCAAAAAAAACAAGCTAAGCATCTAAAAATGTAGATTTAAACCAGAGACAACAGAAAAAGATAGGGAACCTCAAGAAAGGTCCACCAAAAGAGTGGCTACATCAGCCTCCATCAACTCCATGTTGGCCACCGAGTCTTTGATTTTTTGGATGTCCTTCCCAGCTCCTTGTTCTTGGTCTTCTTGGTTCTAGCTTGGGTTCTCTTGCCTAGACCTTGATCAGGCTCCTAGTATGAATCCACAACCATTCTGGCCGCTTCCTTCTGTTGACTAGGTTTTGCTGATTGGGTCTGCCAATGGTCATAAGTTGTCACCAGGTACCGGGGGTACCAGCCAACTCCGCCTACAAAGTCTATCTGGGGAAGATAGATTCCCCAGGCCTCCAAGCATCTAGGTGTTAGGTCATGATGGTGTGAGGCTCGGTTGGGAGAAGTGACTGTTTTCGAGGGGGATAGCTGGTTTTTTCAACTCATTCTCTTTGGAGATTTAGGAAGGTGAGGTTTCTCCAAGCATTCTACACTTAGCAAATAAAATGAAAAAGATCTTGCAGGGTCAGAAGTACTTCATCTATCTATAGTTATGTTTAAACATTCAAAACATCGATAATGCTCTGATATACTACACTAAATACCGAAGAAATACACAACCATTAGTTTGTATCTTATCACTAGCAAGGGAAAAGAGGTTGTTAAGCTACTTGAAATATCAGAGCAGAAGACATAAGGAACATGAAACATAAAATACCATTAACTCAGAAGTTTGAATGCCACAACATCATTGCAAAGAATTCTCCCTTCTTCCTTAATATTTCTTCTAGCAAGCACTGGTGCGTGATACAATGGTGGCTCCAGGGGAGTGTCTAACTATTTGAAAGTGAAATAAAGGAGCATTGAGCTCTGCAACTAAAATGAAAAATCGCTTATCTATTACTATGGACAGCAAAATCATCAATTTCGCCGACCCTTGGAAATGGGCCGGTCTTATTATTTATACACATCCTCATCTAACCCTAACCCTAACCCTATTTTACATTACGCTGCAATAAAATACATTATCCGGGGGCTGATACTACCTACGCCGCCCTACAAAAGACCTTGAGACTGAATAAGTCTGACATGTCAGAAGAATAAGACAAGAAGGTAGAGCAGAATAATCAACCTCGAGAAGAGAGCTGGGAAAGAGAAGGAAGAAATCAAATCCTTGGGGATCGAGGCTACATGCCTCATAAATAGGAAATGCGGTGCCTTGCCTCCAATGTGCCAGGTGTACATCTGAAGCGGTGCCTCGAGAAGACCATCTATCAAAAAACCAAATGTTGATCTGACGTTCCTTGATGTAGCCAACTACCTTTTGTCAACCTTTATTAATCACTTCTGAAAGTGACCGGGACACAAATCACTTGAAAGAATACAAAATTTGGGATCCAGGATTCTGGGATCCGGGAACTTAAGTTCTGAAAGAATAAATAATACAAAATGTTTGGGTTTTCTCCAGCCTCTGGAGAAACTTTATTGTTGCTTGTTGTCATTGAATGTTTGGAGAAGGTGGGAGATTCCATCCTTGTCAATTTCCCTAAGGTAGGACCACCAGTACTTAGCCACCTCAATCTATTCTCCAAGCTCTCGAACATTATCTTTGAACTCATCGGCCATTTTCGCTGCATCATGACCACTAAGGATCATGCAAGTTAGCCCTATCATTTGTGCCTTGTCCAGTCCCTCTGGGGATTGGTATTTGGATTCCATCAATTCAGCAAATTTTCCTAGAACGTATTCCTCTGGAGTGCACGTATCGGTGCTAAATGGGTCAACTCCGGAGACCTTTGCTACAAATTCCTTATACATATTTGAAGAATATTACACTATGTTGACTTTATCATGCAGAGCCCCTACAATTTGCTTGAGTACCTCCAATGTGAGGTCAAGTCTGGAGTGTTGGGTCCTCACAAAGTCAAATGATTCTTCTCCCAGAATCCCAGATTCAGAAACCATCTCTTCCCCGAGGTTAAGGAGCTCTTCTAGCTCTACCTTCCAAGCCTTGTAGTTTTCCATGTCACCCTCCCATATATTCAAAATGGTCTCTGCCTGATGTAGAATGTGTCATGCTGCATATAAATCTAGGAGGGTGGACATTAGGAAACACCAGGTGTTTCCTATTTGTAGAGCGACCGACTCATCGACCGCTTGGGCCTTCTTCTTCATTACTCCCAGGGAGTCAATGTCGCTCTATGGTAATGGCACATCAGACATGAAGGCCTCTGGAGGAATGGCACTAATGGGCCAAGCCAACTCAGTAAGCAACCCCATGAGGTTTGTTGTCTTCTCCTTCTCTGCTTTGAGCCTTTGGGCCTCCTTTTCATATCGGGCCTCCACCGCCCTGGCCGCTTCTTTTAATAGGTTTAATTTGCCCTATTTTCCTCTCTTTCCAGTGATATCTTTGTGATATCATAATCTCCAGCCTCTGTCATCGCTGCATCGGTGTTTGGGGGAGGTGTTGCCACAACCGCAACTGTTTCTCCTCCCGGTCTGGTTCGAAGAGTATGAACCGTCCAGGCTTTCTTGGCCTTTGTTGGTTCCTAGACCTGTGCCATCATCTCAGTTAGAGAGAGTTGAGCTCTAGGGGTGGATGAGGCCTTTCTCTTCTTTCTCTCCACTAACCACTGAGGTGGCAGGGGTGGCTTGTTTTCCAAAGTGTGTTCTTTAGGTTCTTCTTCGGTGCCCTGTTGTTGTTCCTCCTTAGTGGCATGGGTCTCACCCACCCCTTTTTCTTTGTCTTGGGCCTCATCAGGAACATTTCCCCTGGAAAAATTTGTTTCCTCAACCTTGTCCTCTGCATCTTCAGCTTTGTTTGGACCTTCATCAGCTGTCCCAGGGGTTTCCTTCTCTTTTTCTTGTTCTTCAGCTTCAGTCGTCGGGATCTTTTCTTCTTTTGATACATCTTTTGAAAATAGGGGAGGTACTAGGCCAAGATTCAGCGTTTGTCCCGCGGTTATTACCTGCCCAGAGGTTTCTCCGAGGAGTGGTGCTTGGAACATGGCGGTTGAGGTTATGGTTGTTCCTGTAGGTCTGGTTCCCTCAGCAGGTGCCGCTTGTTCACTCTATTTTTGCTGGTCCACCCCCATATCTTATATCTCTGAAACTTCAGAGGTGGCCTCCTTCTCTACTTACTTTTCTTCTTCCACCGGCTCTTCCTACTCCGGCACAGTTCTTTGTTCCTCAGCTTCCTCTTCTGCTGGGACTTTTGTCGTCTGCTTGATGTCCCCTGTAAGTTACCGAACTTGTCAGTTGCAAAAACATCATCAAACTCATCCTGTAGAGGAGGGTTGTCTGCGACATCGGCAGGTTCTACTTCCCTCTCTGGCTCCAGGGAGTCAGAAGAAAGGATTTCAACTTGTGGAGCTTGGGGATAATAACAACAATTGGCTCTAAGTCCCGAAGAGGGACCCTAAGAGAATGAAGCTAGGTCGTTTCCTCCAATTGCTTGAATTGGGCCAAGGCATCAGACTGGGTGACCATGGTCGGCTTGGAAAATTGAGGGATTTCCAAACTCCTCTGGAAGGTATCAGGGTCGAGAGACACTAAAGGAGTGGGGTACCCTGTTGGCTCTGGCGATGCGAGCATAACAACCGAAACAGATGGGTTGTAAAGAGTTGAGAGCATGAGAATAAGCTCCGGTGACTGCATCGAGCACGGGAAGAAAGCTGCTTTAAGGATCCCAGAGTTTCCAATTTTAATGGCCAAAGGATCTCCAGCCTATCATTGTTTGTGCATAACTTTGACCAAGGCCTGCATTTCTGGCCATGTTCTGACGCTAGCGTCGGTGAAAAGCTGGACCTTGGACTCAATCTTTGAGCCCATGATGACTCCATCCTTCATGTACTTTAGGCTCAAAGGCATCTTTTCCAAAGCCTTCTCCATTTTGGATTTTACTGACACCCTGGTACTTGTTGTAGATGGAAGTTTCAGACTTCTGGGTGGTGAGGATGTGGATGCTTCAAACATATTTGAAAGTATACTCCAGAAACCTACAAGGCAAGGTGACCATCAGAACACATTAATAAATAAAAACTCCAAGGTCCAGAGATCTTACCACTGCGGTGTTTGATTTCCCTAAAAATTTAGTTGCATTCAAAAACTCTAGAAAGCACACATATACATATCATGGACTTAGGAATTTGATTAACCATCCAGGTCCAGGAATTTTGTCACATTTGGTAAGAAGGACATGGGATGGTTGATGGTAGGGGACCCAAAGCCTAGAGAAGTAACTGTTGGTAAAGATGTGTACAAAAAGGCAAGCCGTTAGACCCACGTGGGCGCCACATGGGTGCCAAGTGGGTGAGTAATAAATGGGAGTTACGGCGATGACGGCGAAGCCAACTGTCTGAATGCATGAAAAGTGAATGCCACTTAGACAGATTTAAATGTGTGCATGGGACATAAATGAGGGTCGGGCTTGTTTTACAGAGGAGAGAGAAAACTACCTGTTTGAAACCGGCCGAGAGCCGAGTTCCAAATAGGTGGTATTATGCTCAAAGCGAGCTTACGGACGAAAAACTAGCAACATAGGCAGCACGACGAGCTTGCTAAGCTACCCGGAAGGATACATATAGGATACACATCAGAGCCAAGGGATATATACATGTATACTGGAGGGATATACAACAAATATACACCAAACTTATACATAGATACATTGCAAAATGAATATCTACAAGAAACCCATCAAAGCACAGAATACCTATAACTTTCTACACTATTTACAGACTAAACTACACCTGCATCGAGGGAAGAAAACCCTATGGTAGAGCCGACCCACCAACGGGCGGCAAAACTAGAAAGAAACAAAAGACAAACAAAATGAAAAGGCAAAGACAACGAAAACAAAGGAAAACAACGACACGAGACAGAAGGAAAGCCGAAGGGAGAGGAGGCACCAACCTGAGAATGCAGAAAGGAGAGGAAAAAGAAGCCTCCATGAAAGCTCTACAATAGCTCCAACTGTCAAACGATCACAACCCACCACTACAAACCACTCACAATCGCTCGAAAAATGCTGAAAATGCTTAGCACCGAATTAATGTTAAATTGCTGCAAATCACTCTGAAATTGCTCTGATTGCTTGAGTGTTTAAATCATGGTAAATGTGAAAATGATAGGTAACTTATATTTATACCCATGGTAAAAAGCAAGGCACCTTTCCATCCGCAAACTCTAGACAGACAGACCTCCAGACTCCGGGCCCAGGGATTCCTTGCAACAATATCACGGTAAGGAAAGAGAACATCGCGACAGAGAATCCCGAAGTTTGGAATCTAGCTCCTGACAAAGGATGACCAACTCTGGGACCAGGGCCCTAGAGGCACGAGAAACCAACAAAACAAAGCACAAACACGGGGAAGAAAACCCTGGGGAAAGAAAAAAAAAAAGAAGACAGAAAAAAGGCAAGGCAAGAGCAAAAAGCAAAAACAAAAACAAAAAAGGGGGACCCAACATTTTGTACACAAAATGTAGGGATGGGGATGCAGGGCATAACACCTTCCCCTCAAGCTTTTCCTCCAACTTGTCAATGTAAGTATTAGTGTGCTCCTTGGATGCTTTCATGGTGTTGTAGCTTTGCTCTGCAATCTTCTTTAGGGTAGCTTCAACCCTAGTCATGTTATCCTCCATCTTCTTTACCTGGGTACTCAGGTTACTCTGTTCCTCTGCATCAATATCCCTATTGGCCTTGTTGGTACCCTTATCACTATTTTTTATATCTTCCACCACATGGAAAAGCCACTTGAAAATCCTATATTGGTCAAGCATGTAGTTGCAAGTGTTATTGAGCAGATTCATGTCAAACTCCCTAGTATTATCACTGAGCACCACCATAGATGGGTCAATGAGCTCATCCAACTTAATTTGGCTACCCGCTCCCTCCAAGACCTTGGGGTTAATTATTTCTCTAGTTATTCCCATTTTTGACGTCTTAACATTGAATTCCCTCTAGCCAATCATCATGCCCTGTTCCACCATGTAACAGAAAAACTCATTATCTTGGTCCTTCCCCATGTTAGGAGTCTGTGGTGAAGGTTTGCTGTCCAGAACAGGGGAAGCTCTATGATTATTTTCCTCTGTGATAGTCCTTTCAGCACTCATCGCCCTATCCTTACCCTTATTGATTAGGTAATTCCAAGCCATGGAGATCTTTCTCTTTTTTGCCTTTCCTGCTAGTCAAGTACTCATCGCCTTCAAAATCCATGCCCTCCTAGTTCTCATTTTAATCCTCATCAAAGCATATAGCAGTGGTACTCTATTTTTTAAGGATTTCCATTTCCTTTTTAACTTTAACCAGACTGCCTCTTTTCTTCTTAGACATCGACCCTCGGTTAATCTTCTTTGTATCATATTCCTTAATCTCTTTGGAATATATTCATTTACTGTCTTCTGTTTCTGAGGGGATATAGTATGAACCCGAGGCCTTGTTCTCCTCTTTCTGGCTCATCTCCTTGCCCAAGATTTGGGCTTTAAAGTACTCGTAGATTAACAACAAAATACCTTCATGCAAGGTAGGGTTAGCAATGGCCTTCTCTCTATACCCATTTATATTATCATTTATGGAAGAATATAAGTAAAATAGGATAGAGACCAACATTCCATGGTGAAAGTGATTTAGCAGGACAAAGTGATAGGTCTAAATTCTATCAAACCTGGAGTCCAGAGGAATGTAGTAGATGACAATTAGAAGAACAAACCGCCACAACATTTTTAATCCTTAGGGCAAGTAATGGGTGCCGACTTTGATGATCTCATTCTTCTCCTTCCCATCTCTCACAAAATCATTGATAGCAGTGTCTAAAATCTTTCAGTCTTTGTAGAATTTTTCCAAATAGTGTCTATCTCCGTCACACTAGAAATGACATCTTCGATCACCATGAATTTTCTACCCTCAATCTCAATGCTACCTTCATTCCAGTTTTTGACGAACAATTTAGTAACAGCCGACCTTTTGCCATGGAGCCTTTCAATAAAGGTTGAAATCCCTCCATTTTGAAGGTAATTCCAAACCTTGGTCCGCCTCTTCCATTTTTTTCTATCCTTTGCAGGCTCCCTCCTATGTCTTTCTCATCCCACCACTAAATGATTTATGGTAGCTAATAGACTCAAATCTATGTGAAAACCTAAGCTCTCCAATATATTCTAGAAAGCATTACTGTTATGCCTTAAGCCGTAAGTTATTTCTTTACTTTTGGACACCTAGTAAGTGTACGAGTTTTTATTGTTATTATTTCCCTTACAACCTATCTCATACTTACCATTTATGGTGACACCATTACACATCCAAGCTATGACAATCATGATAAATTTTTATGTATCCTTTTTTCCAGTGGATTCGATCGTAATCAACTAAATCCAAGGCATCACGTGGCAGATCTCCACTGCAAGGACAGCGCATATGCTTGTCACTTCGCACCACCCAGTTGGCAAACCAGTCAGAAACTTGATTACCTTCCCTGAACACATGGGTAATGTGCACCTTTTCCAAAGAAGTGAAGAGGCAATGTGTCTCCTCTATCATGTTAGTGATAGTCCACAAAGGTGGGTGGAGGATTTTTAGACAATTAATAATGTTAAGTGAGTCACCTTCTAACAAAAGATATTTTGAGCTAACTTGGTCACTTGGAAGGCAGCCTTCGCTTCTGCATAGTTATTGGTTTGTGTTCCCAATGGGAGACTAACAGCAACAATGCCTTGACCAAAACAATTATGAAGTATTAGTATTAGTTACTACTTCATAGCTTTTTCTTTGAAGAAACCTACTACAAAAACTATATCTCACTATATATTAAATATAAGAACTTGTATTCATCCATATTTAATAGTTACTATTAAATAAGTACACCTTAATTTATGAAGATGAACTTATATATATTGATATAAGTTTGAAAAACTTAGCTATTTCCAAAGTATCAACAAGGTAAGTTGCAAATTAAGTTTTGTTGTAAGTTCGACTTAAATAATAAAACCTTTTATTGCATTTTCTATATTTCTTACTATCCTTGGATCATCATCAATAATAGACAAAATAAATATAACTGCACATATAAAATGCCCAAAAAAACTACTAGAAAATGAGTCAAAATTTTAACATATAAATTTGATAAGCAGTAAAAAGTAAATTATAAGAATAAATCAATCTCGCCGTCAAATCCTTATAAAATATTACTATTGAATAAACTTACCACTAGCATTTACTACCTAAAAATGCAATGAAGGAAAATTTTCTTATAAATAATCTAAAGTGTCAGGCGTTCCCCTTCATTGATGCATCCAACCAATATATTTCAATGAAATCAAGTGATATTGAAGCTCGCTATTTACTATTTAATTTTATAATCAATTTCTTTTTTTTTTAATTGAAGTATATATCAAAGATAAATGTAGATTAGAAATGCAATTATTAAAAAAATTATATTATGTAAGTATGTTTATTTTTTAATATATTTTTGCATCTCTATCTATTTATTTATTTATTTTTATAATTTTTCATATCTATTGTGTTGAATATGATTTTTTATGTTCGTCTTATAGATTATATATAAGTAATACTTATAGATGGTAAGGTTGTGTAGACTGTTATGGTCAACATTTATAGGCATAAGATTATGTGATTTTACTTGAGTGAATTTAAGTTGTCTATCTCTTTTTTAAGTAAGTTTTTTTTATGCAAGCATTGACTAAGCATATCAAAGATAAATGTAGATTGCAAATACAAATATTAAAAATATTTATTTTATATTTATGTGTTTTATATTTGTCTTATAATGTTAATCTAAATAGATAGATCTATGTCATCATTGTAATTTCTTTCATATGTATTTATATAAAATCCAAATAATATTATCATGATTAAATATACATATATACATAAATAAAAATATAAAATATAAAACATAAAGTACATTTAAAAAATAAATAGAATAAACTAAAAAAATGTTGGCACAATAATATAATTTTAAAAAAAATCTATCAGATATTGATTTATTTTGAGTAATATAATAATAATTATATTCCCAAAATTGTGAATGTGAGGTGAAATATAATCTGTTTCTTGAAGGAGACTTTTGAAAGATAACACTATTGCGACCTTTACTAATGTGTTGATTTTGATTGTGTGCATGTCAATCTTATATGTTTGAATTGTACTCCATGTTATGATTGGTATGACTTGTAAAGATTCAAAAATACATTTTTATCCCATGCTACAAAAAATCAACTCAAAAACTTTTGAATTGACAACAAGCTGCACTGCATAGATAATTATTTCTACATAGATAATATAAATTTTAATTTAATTTATACACATTAAAGATAAGTTTAAATTTCAATAATTCTTTTGAGACAAATAGATTTGTGTTTCATTTTAATATAAAATTAATTTTATAAATTTCAATATTGAAATCAAAACTTATCATTAAGATAATATCTTCAAAATATCTAGTAGAATTCTAAATGTAAATAAAGTTATTTTATATTTCTACCATTTATTACCTTCGAGAGAATTAAACACAAAAGGGTTGGCCCCATAAAGATTACGAACCTTACAAATGTTGAGTCATAGTGGGCATGGACATAATTATGACTACTCTTTTCTTTCATTCCCGGCACAAAATATATATTTCTAATGACTTTATTTAATGTCTTTTTTTTACCTAATGATAGTAAATACATAGTTGATTTTCAAACAAGTTATATTATTTATCTCATTTCAATTGTAAATTACCATTTAATAAATAGTATTTAATTATTTTTACAAAACTTTTGTATACCTAGCTCAACTACTTGTAGATGAATCACCATCCCTAACTCATGTGGTATCATTGCACTAACTGATTACATGATGTGATACGAAAAACAAGTGCAAAGAAATCTCCTCTAGATTTTATGATGTCAAATCATCTACTTGATTCACTATCATGGACATCATTTGCAATTTTTTCAACTTATCCATATTTACTAGGATTGACACTACAAGCTTGTTGCAAGGTATAAACAAGCTTCTCAATTATAGTGCAGTTCATGAGAGAAGATAGCATTGCCAAGCTATGGTTTTTGCAAGACAAAAGTGAACCCAATTTTGCATGATAGATGCAATACAAGGAATTAATATGGTTCATAGGCACCTATTCAATGCTCAACATTGTAGAAATAACCATTTAGTTTATTTGTTTAATTATTCTTCCTATTAATTCAAAAAATTGGGTTTTTAGTATTCAGTAGCACATACATTCGACATAAACTATTAGTTAATGGTCCTATTTTTTCACAAGGCTCAAGTTCACATGTATTTAAAATTGCTCGAGCCAAATATTATCCAAGTGCCGCGGTACTCATTTCGGTTCAAATCACATAGAATATTAACTTTTATATGTAAGATATAATTTCAAGATGTTGAGATTTCGATAATATCTTCAAAATGTCTAATAGATTTCTAATTGTAAATAAAATTATTTTAGCTTTCTACCATTTATTACCTTCGAGAATTATAGACGAAAGAGTTGGCCCCATAAAGATTACGAACCTTGCAAATATTGAGTCATAGTGGACATAGACATACTTATGACTACTCTTTTCTTTCTTTCCCGAATTTCTATATTACTATTATTTGTAAATATATATTATTGGTTTATATTTTTCATGAAATTTTTATATTATTAATAAATTGTATATCTTTTATAAGTATAAGCACAAAATATATAATATTAATGACTTTATTTAATCTCTTTCTTTTACCTAATAATAGTAAATACATAATTGATTTTCAAACATGTTATATCATTTATCTCAGTTCAATTGTATATTGTTATGTAATAGTATTTAATTATTTTTAGAAAACTTTTGTATACCTAGCTCAACTATTTGTATATGAATCAACATCCCTATCTCTTGTGGTATCATTGCACTAACTAATTACATGATGTGATTCAAAAAATAAGTGCAAAACAATCTCCTCTAGATTTTATGATGCAAGACCATCCACTTGATTCACTATCACAGACATCATTTGCAATTTGGTTAGCTTATCCATATTTTCTAGGATTGGCACTACAAGCTTGTTGCAAGGTTTAAACAAGCTTCTCAATTATAGTGGAGTTCATGAGAGAAGATAGCATTGCCAAGCTATGGTTTTTGCAAGACAAAAGTGAACCCAATTTTGCATGATATATGCAATACAAGGAATTAATCTAGTTCCTAGGAATTAAGTGAACCTATTCAATGCTCAACATTGTAGTAATAAGCATTTCATTTATTTTTTTAATTGTTCTTCCTATTAATTCAAAAAATTGTGTTCTTAGTATTTGGTAGCACATACATTCGATATGAACTATTAGTTGATGGTCCTCTTTTTTCAGAATGTTCAAGTTCACATGTACTTAAAATTGCTTGTGCTAGATATTACGCAGGTCCCACGGTACTCATTTGGGTTCAAATCACACAGAATATTAACTTTTATATGTAAGAAATAATTTCAAGATGTTGAGATTTCCAACTTGTTCAGATGTAGAGCATTGCTTCCATAATTTGTCTCCTTGAAATTATAGATCTCAACACATACTTATATAACCTTGGTTGATCGAAAGTGAATGATAATAATTCTAAAGAACCAAAATCTATGAAAACAATGAAAAAAACAAGCAAAGAAATGTACTAAATTATAGTATACAATGATACATATGTAAAGAGCTATATTTTCATATAATTGATTACACAATTTTATAATTAGTTTATATCTTCCTTCTATTTACCTATAGGCTACACCCTTACACCTCTTATTGGCACAAGTGCTAGTATAATAATTATTGGGATTGTATAGAATCTACCATGAGTGTAACACGTTATTTCATAAGTCATTGTTTTAGGGCAGGCCATATTCGTACGCTCTCATGCTGGAATCTCTTTGCAAGGTGAATAACGTAAGTATGAGTGGATAAACTTGGGACCCTCGTTAATAGTTAAATAAAGAAATTATTAATAAAATTTGCGTCAAAAAACCATTAAAGTATTGCTATTATTGTGTGTGTGTCGTATACAAGCTTTAGTAGTATTGGTTCTATAGCCTAGATATTTCGTTATATTTGTAGCGGAGATGTTTATGAATTTACATGAAGTGGCGAGTTTTCGTTTTTTTAATAGGTATACCAGAAATCACGATGAAAGTGTGTGTAACTTTCTCATTCGCATTTGAACCTTGTGTGTTCCTCATTACAGGACATAGATAGGTTTTCAAAATCTATTTATAATGTGGATTCGGAATATATGGTCATACATGCTTTGGTCTTGTTTGAAAGATGCGGCAGCTGATTCAATACAAAAGGACACCAATTCTAAACATACACACACGCTTTTGTGGGAGAAAAAAGATTTGGAAATGGAGATTAGCAGAATGGGAGAAATTGGGCATATCTCTTGGGAAGACGGGAAGTTGGGAAGTATGGTAGATTTCAGTTTTAGTACCCATGAATCGTCTCTTTGGAACCCATCTGAATTCTGCTCGATGGGTCAGATTACAGTGCCTTCAAATGACAGCCAAAATGATGTTATGGAATTTTCTTTTGATGAAGAGCTCTTAGACTCGAATGACTCGTTTCTGTGGAATGATGTAATTGTGCAAGGGACTGAACTGTTTTACCCATGTCCCGAACACAAGAGCATTCGGGCTTCCATTTTCGTTCCAGGAAATGGAAATGAAAAATATGGAAGAGATGATAGATTCCTCAATGAAGGATGAGATTGTGATAGTGAATTGCATGTGGGAATTGCCACATATGTTTGAGCGAAGTAGGCAAAAGTTAGTAGATTTCATTAATGGAGCTAGTCAGTTGAATCCAGTTTTCCTGACTCTGGGTAGTGGACCAAATGGGATTTCAGATTATGAGAATATTACCTTCATGGAGCGATTTTCTGAGTGTTTGAGAAACTTGTGTGCAATGTTTGATTCGTTGGAAGTAGGACTAGGAGAGCAATATCGGCTTGCTCGAGCAATGGTGGAACATCTCTTCTTTGGGCCAATGATGTGCACACCCATTAATTACATGGCAAATGATGAGTTGTTTAGAGTGATTGACATCCCTCTGAAATTAGGGTTCGTTGAACGTGGCCTAAGCCACGAAAGTTTTATGCATGCAAAAGCTCTTGTATCATGTAATGAGATAGGAAGATTGTATGGCGTACAATCAGCAGGAAACGGTAGGCTGCTTCTATATTGGGACTTGACTCCTTTGACTTGTGTCTCTGCATGGAGCAGAGCTTAACTCATCTGTGTCATATATACATGTTCATATTAACATATTCTTAATATCGATTGGATTAGTTAAAAGTTGTGTCATATATACATGTTCATATTAAAATATTCTTAATAACCATGGGAGTGGTTAAAAGTTGTGTTTTATTCAATATATTTTATATAATTTATTTTCTTATGTACAATATAAATAGTGGTACAGTTTTATAATACTGATTAATTTAAAAAGAGTGGATATGAATTAAGATTTTTAAAATGGAAAGATCATAACATATCTAAAAATAACAAGGATGTAATCATATTTTATTAATTTTGATTTGATGTAGAAAATATCTACTACTTATAATAAATATCTTTTAACATTAAAAGAGTGATCAACTTACATCCATGTTTGAAATACAAATAAATTGAAAAGACAAATCCCACAAAATATTACCTATTTTGTAATTTTTAACTTTATTTTTCTTTTATTTATTATATAAATTACTTACGTTATATATTGATTTGATTATAATGATAAAATAATTTAAATATTTTTGCTTTGATCAATACTTAAATGTGTAACAAAGTTCAATTATTTTTATTGCGTGATCTAATTAAAATATTTTTTTAATGAAAGACATTTGAAATTATTCTTTAAATTATCTATGTTAAGAATTATTATAATTAGTACATTAATTTTTTAATAATATATAGTTTAAAATTTGAAATCAAATATCTTTTTCTACAAAAGACATATAACCTAAATATAGATAATAAAGAATATGTTTTAGATATAAAATGATGATAAAAGACTTAACTGAAACCTAAATTGCTAAAAATTACATTTACAATAACCATATAACACAGGGTAATTAGTAGCACAAAAGAAATGCATAAAAGAAAGTTAAAAAAAATCAGAAATAATATACACAAACATAGAGGCAAAAGACAAAGAATTTTATTTTATAGTGGTTCACCTTATAGGATACATCCACTTTCACCCTGAGATTCTCAGTTTTATTAATTTCTCACTATAATACAACAATCATTACATGGTCTATTTAACCAAAGCTGAATGTGGAAGATGAAAAGGTTTTCAGTTACAACAAGAAGTGTTGAGTGATATTCTGGGGAAGAAAATACGTTACATGTAAGTAAACTGAAATTCTCAACCAACAACAACCATTACATAAAGATTGGACTTCATACACCCAACAATCTCCCACTTGAAGACCAATCACCAATAGAAAAAGAACCACACAGAGATATCCCAAACACAATATTAATTAATCACAAAGAACAAGTAGACCTTTAGAAGATCTCAACATCGCAAAGATTTTTTCCAACACATTCTGAATCAGTCTCCTCCAATTCCGATCCGAATAAAAAATATCCACTCCAATTTCTCTCATAACATAATTGACAACACTCTTGATCAGTTATTCTACTATTGCATCCTCTATTTTAGCATAATTCTTTTGTTTCAAGTGCTGATATAATTCTTGAATCTTAACATTTACCTACTCCCTTTGATTATATTCCTTTTTCTCAAAAGCTTTGATGACGCGAACAACAACAGTCTGACGTGTGTCCCTCACAAAAAAACAACCCAATGATGGGTATTCATAGAAAGTCTCAACAACCATAGGCTTTGTTTGACTAATCTTAAAAAATTTGGCATCACTATTTTTAATGAACTTAAGTTCCTTGTCAAGCTCCTTGTCAGATTGTCTGTAAACCTTGGTCAAAATTTCAGAAAACTTCACAATAATGTGGCATGTGTGACAATTCACCACAGGTGCATACCCATTGCCAATTTGGCCTGGATGGTTTATGATAATGACCTACGATGTAATGTAGCAACCTCCTTGGTGGGATCTTTCTTGGAGTCAGAGATCACATATCCTCTCTTGAGATTCCTCACAGCAACATTCTTAACATTGACTCCCACATTATCACCAGGCAATCCTCCTAAAGAGCTTCATGATGCATTTCAATAGACTTAACTTTAGTAGTCAACCCAGTTGGTCAAAATTTGACATTTGTACGTAGCTTCAACACTCCATTCTCCACACATCCCACGGACACATTTCCAGTGCCACCAATCTTGTAAAAGCAACAAATATTTTTCTTCACTCTTAGTGTGAAAGTCAATAGAGCATGTTCGCGGGTCTTTCAATCCCTAGAAATACCAGCCTCAAAAAATCCAGTTGTTGAATCAATAATCAACACTACACACTCAGCCCAGGATGTCCCAGTAATCGTGTTCTTAATAAAATCACAATGGCCAAGAGAATTAATAAAATTGTAATAGTACATAGCAGTCTCAAACTTCCATAAAGTAATCTCAATGGTGATAGCACATTCACACTCAGCCTTGAGCTTGTCAAGCAGTCAAGCGTACTTGAATGATCTCTTGTTCATCTCAGCATTCAAATCCTGGTCAACCTTTTTTAATTCACTATCAAGCATTAAATTTTTCTCACATTCATTTTCTGCCTGTACACAGCTGCAGGAAGCTCCCACATTTTGGTCCAGAATTTCCACCAATGTGGGTCCCTTGTACCAGGCCAAGTTAGAAGACCGCTCAATCATGTTGTCACTAACTTTTTCCTTTGTACCACTTACAGAATGCACGATAATTTCTAGTAGAGCTTCGTCCAAGACAAAAATCAACAAATCCACCTCCTCCATAGGTGAATATGAACCTTCAACTATGCACAAAGATGATTCACTATCACGCTGCTTTAGATGGTAGTCTTCGTAGCCCCCTGTTCTCTTCTTGAGATCGTGAAATCCCAAACTGAGATAGCTTATGAATGTTTTTCTTCTATTAAGAAAGTGCCCATCTTTGACCACCTTGTTCTCTGTAGATTGGCCTCTTTGAGCACACAGCCCATCTCCATCTACCTTGGCTTGATGGAGATTTGACCACTCCTCCTCTCCAAGCCTTGCTAGCTTGTTGGCCCAATTTTGTCTTTGTTTTCTTTAGACCCCTCTTTAATCTGCTTGGCCATAGCCTTCTGCTGAGCTTTCATTTTCTCGTATCTCTACAGCTTCTTCATTTCTTCTCCCCACTTTTATTTTGTGGAGGGCCATCAGTTAAAACCTCTTCTTCTTATTTTTCAGACAGATGTTCTGGTGATGCATAATTGTCATTGCTGTGAGGAGCATATGTCTCATTCCTATGCATCTTATTGTCCTCCATGGATGCTGAATTGAAAAAATTGATAGGCTTATAGAGTTCCCTATTAACACCATTATCTATATTCTCCTTGACAATAAGATCCTCTAGGGAACATTCATCATCAGCTGCTTGGTGAATTTCCGCCCTGGGATCTTACAAGTTATCTGTCTCAGACGAGTAGTCTCTACTTGAGAAGTAGTAGAATCCTCTTCGCCTAGCACAATGTCTTCTATATTTGCAACAAGAGCATCACTTTTTGCTTCTTCATAACCTTCTTTACCATCATGTTTTCTAATTTCTTCAACCACACTATCCATAACATCATCTACCCCTTCATCTTCTGCACCTCTATCATAGTAAATAATGTTAATAGTCTCTACAAACAACACTTCCTTCTTTCGTGTCCAATCATCTACTACCTGAGGTGCTATATCCTAAAACCATTACTGGTCATTGAGAGACCCATTAATTACACTCCTATGATCACTACCAGATTCCATCATGCCTGTCAAATCCTCCATAACGAAATCAGTTTCAGCATATAATTTATCCAAAAACTTCTTCTAAGTAGCCCATAAGTCACAAGACGACGATTCTTTAGGATAATTAACAGCTCCCACTTTATCGTTAGTTTCTCGATGGCCTAATAACATAGATATGAGAGCTTAAGCCTAATCAGAAAAATTAGCTTCATACATTTTGTTGTAATTTCTTCACGATTCCAAAACAGATAGTCTACCATAGGTCTGATACCAATTGTTGATTTTATGCTCAAAAGAAATGCAAAAAACAAAGTAAAAATAAAATCAGAAATAACATACACAAACACAAAGGCATAATTTTTTTTTTTATAGTGGTTTACCTTATCACGATACATCCACTTTCAACTTGGGATTCTCAATATCATTAGATTCCCCCAATAGTACAACAACCATTACATGTTCTATTTAACCAAAGCTGAATGTGGAAGATGAAAAGGTTTTCAGTTACAACAAGAAATGGTGAGTGATATTCTCTACAAGAAAAGAGCTTACATGTCAGTAAACTTGCATTCTCAACCAACAACAACATATACCTAAAGATTGAACTTCATGCACCCAATATCTAGATCATGAGTATCCTTTCTTGTATAGGACTATATTTTTTCATGTTCTTGTTAATGCTAGAAGGTTATTTGATTTGAGTGCCAAATATCAACACCACAATGCCAGATCAGATTTCGGTCGCCTAATAGCAGATCAATAAATCATATTTAAATTTTAGCCATCAATTTGATGTCTACAAACCTGATAGAGAATATGATCTACCATGAATTTTTTCTATAACCTTCGAGGAGTTCTAGGGAAAAATACCTTTTGGAAACGTAAGTCTCCACATCATAAGATATTACTATTTTGCTAGTGGCTTGGAACTATAAGTTGTGACAAACAAATAATCTCTAGTGGAATGAAAATATTTTACCATAAAAAATGCCATATGGACTCTCTTTATCTTTTCACTTGTGCACTGGATCATCAAAGTAATTGCATTGGAATGACAAGTTCAAGAAGAGTGATAATTATTGCCACTTCAAATTTCATGAAAGCCACATGGATCTTCGTCAGGTTCTTGATGGGGCGCTATAGCCCAAAAGTAGTTCTAAAACAAGAGGGAGCGCGAGTGGAATAATAATTATCATCCCATCATATGCCATTTAGATGCCACATCAACATCTTTTGCTTCTTCACTAAGGTTCTTGAACCTCTAGAGTTTTCAAGAAGAATGACAAGTTCCAATAGAAGTTAAATTTGGTTGATGTGCATGTCAATGTGCTCCATAATTTATATTTGGTTGGTCCATTAGATTTCAGAATAATATCAAATTGGGTAAAAAACACTAGTGGGACTAAAAATAGTTAGTTTGTCACTCTCAAGTCAAATTCTACTATGGTACATGAGCCTTAGAAAGGTTCGAGTACAATAATATGTTCTAGAAAAGTTAAGACCTTGTTGATATAGATGTCCATGTGCGATATAATTCTTTTTCAACTAGAGAAAAAAAAAAATTTGAATAGGGAAATAAAGATTCAATGTTCAAAGAAGAAAATATAAAAATTATTGATATAATATTTTACTAAAGCACTAAGGCTACAAAAGAGTTTTAGTGGAAGAAAAATTTGATAAAATTAATATCAACTCAAATAATAGGATCCACCACTTGGCACACTTACAAGATAAAGTAGAATTATATTACATTTTCATTAGCTGATAGGCAAGTAGAATTATATTACATTTTCATTAGCTGATAGGCTTTTCCTATGAGGTCCCTCACGTACAGAGCCTGCGAAATTTGTCTCACAGTATAAACCACCAAAAATCCAGTATTCAACAGAAAAAGTGTGTTTTCTTGTTCGTATACAATGTTCAATGGTTGCACCTTGGATTGTGTGAGTGTTTAGCTCTACATCTACACATTCACATTCCTTTTTGGATACACTGTAAGTTGCAATAATAAATTTCTTACCTTCGCCATCGACGAGACTGTGAACATTGAGCCTTGAATAGGGTGACCTTGACACCGTGGCCTGTAGGCCCTTCCTTCCATAGATCCATGATGTCCCCTACTCGCATTTGTTTAAAGACTACTGCATTGTTTATATTATCTATGCACTCCAATTATTTTCCCTGTGGGTCTAAGTTTATATACCCTATTTTGATCGATCTCTAAGGAAAAATAGGATTAATCAAAACCAAGTGTTTTAACTAGTATAGTATGACCCATGATTCCATGGTCACGGTCGAGGCTTGACTCTATCCATGCACAATTGATATTGCTAAAGGAAACATGCCAGATATAAAGTCATCTCTTGAGTTGCCTTCATGGCTGTTGCGTGTCCCTGCAAATAGTTGGCATAGCTTTTATGATTGTTCCCTCTCCCTGGAACTGGTTTGAGGATTTAGTGTAGTGCATTGGAGGAGCACAATTCTCTACATGTTCATAACAATTTCATGTTTACATTGTCTGGGAGAATTTATTTCTCACCTACATTTAAGGTTCCTAAAATTGAAATTCAATCTCATACGGGAACTTCACAACCTATTCTAGTTAAGCAGTAGAGATCACAACACACAAAATTGGGGATTTCCTTTGGTTGAGCGTCGTGTGTAGCTAAATATACATTTTTTCTTCTTTAACAGGTTACTGAGATCGAAGTTGCAAGGAACTTGGTTCTTTTTATGGTTTTAATGGTTTGTAGTTTCACCAATGATTATTATGGGTTCTGAAGGGTTTCTGATTTTGTTTATTAGTTTTCAAGATCATATTTCTTCTAACATGGAAGGAAATTTTATTAGAAAGAAAAATTTACCAATGTCCTCTACATTCGCTCTAGCCTGAAAATTAAACATATCTTTAATCTGGTTTGAGGATGAACATGCAACATTATTGTTAACCCTTGATTTTACCCTGCTCATTCTAAAATGAAAACAACAAGGTGTAGCTATCTATCCCGAAACCCTAGCGTAAATAGTAGATGATACATTGATGTCCCTATCGCATAGTCTAATCATCTTTGCCTTATCCTCAACTCTCATACATTGATGTTCCTATCGCATAGTAGTAGATGATACATTGATATCCCTATCGCATAGTTCTTATCCAGTAATCCGTTTCACAATCTGTAATGGGGCTTATTTGTGCACCTATTTAAATATTTCGTAGAGATATAATAGTATATGTACTTAATGGAACTGATTTAATGAGGGTATAAAGTCTTTGTTGTCTATTTGTAAATAAGGAAAATAAGAATTTATGAATATTTGTAAGACTATTTGATCACAAATAAGTTGCATTAACTACAAACAACTGTTCTATTCCAAATTTATTCATAAATCAACATTTGTCATATATACTCTGACAGTATTATCTTAGAAATTAACATATGCCATATCATTATTGCCATGGTTTCGGTTTACAGAAGCAACATTTTCTCCAACATAAAGTTCTGCATCTCTGTTATTATGATCCTAGTTTTCATTTCTAGTAGCATTATCCACTTCCATTACATCTTTCTCTATAGGTCCATTATTCTCTCTTTGTTTTTCTCGTGTATTTTGTTGCCATCTTTACTAGTTGGATCTACTGGTTCATCAATAGAAAGAATTTCATCCCCCACATCAAATTCTCCATTTGAAAGAATTTATTTATCCTTGTAATACAATATTAATGAAAAGACTGCCACATTAGAGTAATCTAGCTCAGGAAAGTCTACTTTCAATCCTTTTGATATAAGCATTTGATATCTCAACTTATTTTTCTTTTTAACACTACTCCAACTGCAGAGTGAAACCACTCTCAATGAAGGTCAGTGAATTATGTATTGTGTAATTAATAGTGTTCAATTATATTTACGTGAGTTCTATATTTACAAAAAATTTAACCTCTTTACAAAATTGAACATATACATTATCATGGTCGGTTTAAGG
Source organism: Thuja plicata (assembly GCA_018584345.1). Taxonomy (NCBI): domain Eukaryota; kingdom Viridiplantae; phylum Streptophyta; class Pinopsida; order Cupressales; family Cupressaceae; genus Thuja; species Thuja plicata. The sequence goes on along the minus strand of MU224676.1, from coordinate 353,844 downwards.
ATTGCTTACTCATTGGTTTAACATCAATTCCTATTGGGTCTTCTCTATGATTCTAGGGACATAAAAGATAGGTGACACGTGATGGTTTATTGCCCTTAACTTTATTTTCGATGCCTATTTTACATGTCAATTCATTGATTAAAAAAATAAGATATTTCTCACTTTATAGATATAATCTACAATACTGTGCCTACTTCTAAACAGTCTTTTGAATTGGTATTGCTATCTCAGTTTGCATTGTCAATTGTAATGAGTCTTCATATTACAATTTCAAGGGTGTTTTGGAGCTCTTGTCAAGCTTGGTTGAAATACTTGTCATTAAAAAGTTTGGTAATGTTATTTAGGTAATTATTACAGATACACCTTTTCGTGACGACTGTTCTATGATGCAATCATCCTATTGGCATATTAAGGACTTGGGCTAAAAGAAACTATACAAAATAAAGTTCGTGGAAGGATCACAATTTTCCTTACTATGAAAAATTTCTCCTACTTATAATAGTAAAGTAGTTATAACTTTCACCTACAACTAATGATGGACAATAGTATAAATTTTAATAAAGGTAGAAATTAATTATTTTCTGGTATATGGTAATTTATGTTCCATTGAAATTAACTCTCTACTAAAGAGTGTACTTTCCTGGCTATTCAATAATTTCATATACGTTTGTCACATTTCTTATGCAATTTAATCAACATTTCATTTTGTTAATCACTATTACTTCATTAATCTTGCTACTAATATATGTAATTTATTTCTTTTTGTTTTATAAAAAATGAATTCCTTTCTATATTGATGTTGATTATCTTAATATACATCTTAGTGCTTTGTATTTCATCCTCATATTTATCTCTTTTGGAATTGGAACATCGTTGTGCCATTATATATGTATATCACTGTCATTTCTATGATTGTAGGTTGTTATATAGACCAGATTAAATTTAGCTCTTCAATTCATATTTTTCGTAGCTGTATGTTCACTGAATACTTCTACTTTAATATAGAAAAGAATTGCAGAGATCCTATTTTCCTTTTACAGAAGACATATAATATATACACAATTCAAAACTATTATAATTTATGGTGGTGTTTAACTAATAAAAGTTAAAACTATTCCACTTATTTTTTGTGGTGTTTAACTAATAATTCTTGTGTTGTGCAACATTTGTAGGCTTGATTCATTTTACACTTTCTCTTGCTGAAATATCAGAAATGTTTACATCTTTGATGCACTCTAACAAAGATTTCACAAGCCCTGCTTTTTCTTCTGCATCTTGCAAATCTCGAAGTTCCTCCTAACCAAAATAGGAGATATAGTAATATGGTAAAAATCAACATTTATAAGGGTGTACTAATTACATAAAGAAGGAAGTTTGATGGAAATAGGTAGCTTCCAATTATATCATAATACCATCAATAAACATTGCCTTAGTGTTACATATTTGAAATGATTTCTATAAATATTTTGTTTCCACTTTCTAGGTAATATTTTTAGAGCCTGAGATCTATGGGGTAGCTCGATTTCTAGATGGTAGAGAATTTATAATTTTTTTTTGGCAATTCAAGAATTTATAATCAGCCAAAATTTAATCTATCATGTTTAAAAGTGACCATTTTTTTAAATTTAAATTTCGTCTTTGTAGCTTTGTGTTTTTTTTGTCTGCAAACATGAATTGTAACTAATGTTTCCAAGTTTCTTTTATAGATTTATTCTTTTCGTCTCTTTTATAGGTCATGGAAAATCCTCAAGAACCAATTAAGATTATTTAAATTTCAGGTAGTTCCTCAGAATTTAGTGTTCCACCCCCATCTACTTGCTCAAATGCGTCTATCAATTGGAATGGCTTTTATGAAATAGAACTCCAAACTGTTGCAAGTAGTCTTTCCCTTAGTTTTCAGCAACATTTTGAACAATTAAAGGTTACAAGTTCTCATACTTGTGATGTTAAATAATTTGAGGTCATGGCCCTTGAAGAAACACTCTATGAGTTGCATGCATACTACATGAAATATTTTGGTTTTTGTAATTTCCTATGTGAAATGTATTATGCTGAATATTATGGAGAAGTAAATGCTCCTAATATTCAACGTACATTTTAAGCCTTCTTAAACTGCCCATAGCACATTGTATACTGAAGTGTCCTTTAAAACTTTTGTTATTTGGAATTACGCTGCAACTATTATAGAAAGGGAGATGTCGAAGTTTTTGGGCTCTTGAAATTAGCACAATCTTCCATTCTTTCCTCTTAGCTCCACCGCCTACTACTATAAATAAAATTTGTCCAATTCAAGTTCCACTAAGAATACAAATGTACATTTTATATTTCTAACACTTTTGCATTTATAATCTTGATTCACGTGTTTTTATTGTTTGTATTCAAATTCGACATTATATGTGTTTTTGAATAGGGTAAAAGAAGGTTTTGAAGGGGCCTTGAAACCCTTTAAAAATAGATTTTTGCGGGAATCTCAAACCTAGCTAAAATGAGATGCTGCTAAGAAATGTACATTTTGAACCAATAGCCCAGAATCAACAAACAATCAGTGGCTAAAAAGATAAACCACTAAAGCGCCAGATGCCCATAAAAAAGGCCTAAACCTTACACCATTAATTTTTTAGGAGTTTTGAAGCTCACCAAAAAAATAAATCTAGGGTTTTGACATAGAACCCAGAACCCAAAAGACCAACACCATAGGACATCATAGCCCCAAAACCTTCCTTTGACCTTAATTGAAAATACCCAACATTCGAGATGGGCCCTTGAAAACTATCAGCATCCATCTACAAACTCCTACGAGCCGCAAGCAAAAAAAAAATAGAAAGACATTAAAAAAAGGTAGCCAAGGACTCCCTCTACTACAACTTTGGTGACACAACTAATACCCAAAGCAATGAGTATCAACCAGCACCAACAGAGTACAACTAGCCCTAAAATAGTGCCAAATGACATCCCACTCCACCTTAAAAACCAAAGGGTTGACCCCCAACCATTTCTAGATTTCCATTTTGTGACTAAATGACAGAGGAGACCCCATGCAACCCCAAGCAACCTCCATCCAGTAGTCCTAGTCCACCTCTATAGCCTAAGCCTCTACCTCAATAGACTCTTTCACCTCAATAGGAAGAAAGGGAGAATAAACTTGAAGCAAAGAAAGACTCCACCACCAAGAAGCCACAAGAAAGGACCCCCACCTCAAAAGGGGTATGCTCCACCTCAATAGGAGTATAACGCAGAGGAAAAAATACAAATAGGGAGGCATCCATGGAAGAAAAACCAGCCAAGATCGGGGGATGGACAAGAACGATCGAGATCGACAAAACAAATCAGGAAGAGTTAGAGCCATCACAAGTATAATCCCGCATCTTGGCAGTAACTACAAAAGGAATGGACCACCATCTGAGCTTAACAACACTTATACCACAGGGCTTCTCTTCAACACAAAAATTGCACCCTCCTCCAAAAAGAGGGTTGCTCAAACAAAGAGGATAAACCTTAGAACTGTGGGAAGATAATTTGCAAGAAAAGAATGCTCTCCCCACTTTCATAAGCACCCAAGGAGACCCATCACGTGTGGCAGACTCCAAAAGACATGGACCTCCTACTCCCAACTCAAAAAAAGGTAGGGACCTCCACCTCCCAATTCCAACACATCGGTCAGAGACTCCTTCCCCACAACATGCATTGCTACCATTGTCCCCATCTTCTTCATTGCCCTCTCCTTCTGCCTCCTTGTCCTTTTCCGAGCCTCCTCCAACTGAAACCCTAGCACCCTCGAAATCATATGTTTTATTGCACTATGAATTTTTTTAATTTCAAGCCCAATATCTATTTCATTTTCTTTCAAAAAAAATATTCTATAATGCTTTGTTGTCATTAAAAATAAAACAAGTTTAATCTTATTCAGACCTTCACATTTTAGTTCTCGCTTTATCCATTTCTTACATTCAATATAAATGTACACTTCATTTTTTAGTTATTTTGGGATGATTTAAATGAGACTTAATATTTACTCCAGCTTGCTTCAACTGTATGCCTCGACAAATTTGTATGCCCTTGCACTAAGTTTTGTGATCTAAACTCATAATAATTATGTCTTACTCTTCTTGTGTAATACTTATATCTTATTTTTGTTACGTACAATTTGTTTTATGTTCATTCCAAGATTTTTTTAGTCACCTCAGGAATATAGACTAATCAAAAGATATGTACTTGTTTTTTAGCTCTTGCCCTTAAATAATTGAATGACAATGTGTTTGATAGTGGATTTTTTAAAATGCTAATAAATGGCGATGATACCTCTCACAATATCACAACAAAATCCACTCAAATTATGTATTTAATTGTGTTTTATCACTATGTATTATATTTTCTTCCCCTCTGTAGGTACGCACCTCTCTTAATTTACCAAGTTCTATGAAGAAATACTCTTTATTTGTTGGGTGGAGGTATATCTTCTTATCTTTCCATCTTATTTGTCATTGTAACTTACCTTCACCGAATACAATTTGTAATCATAAATGCCTACAACCTTTGTTTTGTTCCAAAAATATTTTATACATAATATATGGAAAAAAAATCATACTCTCTGATTACAATTTCAAAATTTTGTTATAGTGTCCTTTACATTAGTTGTGGTACTTCATCCATTTTGTTCTTGAATTAAAATTACATATCATTTGTTTATGATCTTAATTTACATTATCCTCACTACTTTCAAATGTTAATTTTTACTTCAATTCCACATAATGTTGAACACCTATTCAAATGTATAGGTCAATTACCGCTCCTTTAAGCCATGTCTCACTCTTTGACAAACAATGAGATAAGTGTTATCAATGATGACAACTTGGATGTATATAGATGCTTCTTCAATTTTTTCATTGCAACATTTGGTCAAGGAACTACAGCAAAACTTAGATATAAGTTACAACTCTCGATGGGGTGCACTTATAAAAATTTACCTCGCCATGTAAATTTAACAACCTCATAGAAACGGGAAAATCAAAAAAGGCTCCATAGTACAACTCAAAGGATTTACAATTTAAGTACTATTTGTAACTCAAGGTGAGCGAATAGCTACTACGTCTTTAATACAATAAACCATTTTCATTTTGTTGTTGAACTATTAAACAAAACTATTTTTTCATATCTAATGAATTCATAGGTGGATTGTAGTCTCCAAATTAGACGTTTCTTGCATGAATTACGATATCATTAGTGACCCCATCATCTTCTTCAAAGAACAAGAGAAACTTGTACAAAACCATCTAGGAACTTCATTGGTTAAATGCACAAATGTAGGAGATCTTGTCGCACCTAAAAAACCCAATCCTATAAAATTTATGTTTGGCTTGCATGTGTCTCTCGAGAAAAAACCCTCATGTTGTTACTCCAATTAGGAGTTTGAATGTATTTCAAACACAGTGGATGATACAAGGGCATATGACTATAAATAAATATATCCACCACTTAAAAAGAAAAAATGGTGATGGGCACATGTTTAGTTTATATATGGTTGATAGTTAGAGAACTAAAGTCCATGTCACTCGCTTCAATGCAATTTCAAACCTCTATTTCCAACAAGTTCAAGTTGGGAGAGTATTTACATTATCTCATGGTACCCTCAAAAATTCAAAACAAGTTTTAAAATAAGCTTAATAGTGATATAGAAATCACGTTAACAAATGATTCAAGGCTCATGCTTTGTGAGGATGACCTCGCAATTCCAACACATCAATTTTCTTTCACACCCATTAAAGATATCTTGACTCAGCATGCTAATTTTTCTATTGATTAGGTTGGAATTATCATATGTGTGGATCCTTCCTCTACAATCAAAAGAAAAATTGATGCAACTGAGGTCCTTAGGAGGAGTCTCAAAATGATATACATGTCTACCTCCAAGATAAATGTTACCTTGTGGGGAAAAGCTGCTCAAAATGAAGGCACACAACTATAGGAGATGTATCATCTCCAAAAGGTTACTGTTCTTGAAATAAAAAAAATGCTGAGATTTTAGAATATAATGATAAGGTTGTAAGTATACTAGGAACTTCCCAATTGGTTATCAAAACTGATATTGAAGAAGCAAAATAATCAAAGTCTTGGTTTACACAAAATGGATCTGATCTTCTCATGGCAACAACAACCCTTATAGATGCACCTACACTTTGAACACGAAAGACAATCTCCAATATCACATAGGGGAATTTAGATTTAGAAAAACCCCTACAATGGGTTGTTAGAGAAACCTTGTTGTTCATCACGACAAAAAAAAATGTTATCCAACTTGTCCCATGGAGATTGGGGGAAACAGTGTAAAAAAGAGTCGAACAAAACAATAAAGGACAATGGTTTTATTCAAAGCGCGTACCTACTTTTCCATATTTTAACTATAGATATGTTCTTCATGTCAAGCCTAAAGACCCCAAAGGTACTATATGGGCAAATTCTTTTGACAAAACTATAACTAAGCTCGTTGCCATACTGAAAAAGTATTGTATATGCTACAATTCAATCAACAAACAGAAGCAAGTGCTGAGGTGGTTATTAAACATCTACAATAAAATCAATTTCTCTTCACCTTGTCTAACATAACAAAAATATAAAACAATGAAACACAGATGAAAACAACAATTGTTGAATTTGATAGGTTTGAATTCATAGATGAAATCAACAATTTGTTACAAGAAGTCCATGTTCCATAAGCGTGTAGTAGACCTTCAAGCTAATTACATATTTTAGACAACCACTTGTAACTATTCCTTCTTTAGTTGTTTGTAGCAACTACTATATGTGTAATAATTTATTTTATAAAGGGTTCCAGGACCCCTTAAAAACTTGTTTCTTACATTGACTAGATATTATGCTTGTATTTATCATTTTTCTATGGAATTTATTATGTTCAATACATACACTTTAGCTTGTATTCTCTACGAGTTTATTTTAACTTGTTTCTATTTTCTATTGAAAACACTATAAGTTCCTCCTTCTGCTATCACTTGAGAAATAATTGAATGTCACGACTTCCTCTTTCTCTTTGGCTTTTATGTGATCGTGCACAAATTAATACATTCAAATAACTTATATCTCTACTACAAACTAAGACCTTTCAAATTCAATAAACCTCTATTTCAAAATAGTTTGTAGAGATGTGTTTCCTATTACTCTTTCAAAAATGATGAAAACTACATCTTACTTTGTTGCTAGCATTTTACTCCAAGACTTGTGTAATGTTTCTATTAGAAAGATACCGACAATACAATTTTCCCTTTTTTTTGCATTCTAACAAATGAATTCAAATGTACAAGCTTTTGAAAGACATATGCATCACCATAAACATGTTGATATGGAATCTTGTAAGAGATGTCACCTTTACTATACTCAACCTAAAGAAAAAACATGTGCACGTCATACCATCAGGCATGCTCACAGCTTGCACCAATCATTAGGTGGACCAGTCCCTCCCCACATGAAATCTTATATAAGTTCCTAGAATCCACAATCATGTTCTCCCAATGAAACACCTGTTTTTACATTAAGTCCACAGATTCCACTTGCACTTACTTACATAGACATTAACACACCCTCTAACTTTTTAGAGGCAGCTAAAAAATTTAGAGCTAGATTGGATGCATTCTCAAAATTTTACACTTGTAATATATGTAATGAACGCTACCCTGGTATGCATGCTTGGTCATCACCCAATGCTCTCACTTGTAGAAGATGCATTTATGATAAAATAATACACCACTTTGGTGCAGCCAACAATATGGACCCACTTGAACAACCGAATGTTTTGAAGGTTCTCTGACAAGTAGAAGAGTTGTTCATTTCACATGTTAATCCAATATTTTAAGTTACTCATGCACAAGGTGGAAAATACAAATATTGTGGTCACACAGTCAGCTTCCCCAAAGTTATACAAATAATGGCAATAACATTACCAAATACAATCTAAGAGTTGGATGTATTAATAATCTGTACAATTAATATACATAGAAATGATTATGATATTTATGTTAGTACAAGTCATGTTCATGATGCACTAGCGTACAAGATCAAATATGAACCATACTACAAGGATGTTGAAACCAATGACAATGCATTATCATTGCTCCCTACTTCCACTACAAACATTTCAAGAAGTTTTTGTACAATTAAAAGCGAGAATGAAAACCATTATTAGGGGACACTGATCTTGACACTAGAGAAAGTGAACTAGAAAGTGAAACAAAATATTCAACCTCATTTATGGCAAGACTCCCAACCAAATGTGGAGAGTTAGAAATTATTAAAGAATCTTTGCACCTTTTAAATGACCCTAACCCCATTATTGACTGGCCACACATTAGTACAACCCATGTTAATGAGTACACTACTGAAGGCTTATTTGACATGGAATTTCCTACTCTTTTCCCAAATGAAAATGTACTACCCATTTAACCCTGAGCCTGAGAAGTGCAACTTCATCAATATGCCTTACATCTTATGCAATATCACGATAATAGATTTAAGAAACACCCACGCTTTAGATACTTCCTTCTAAACCTTATGATGTGTCATCCTAGGCAATCTATGGCATCAGTATTAATTAAACAAAAAGTTGAAGACAATGTACCAACTACTATTAATGACCTTTGATACCACTTAACCAACCTACCTGACAATCAATTAGAAGAAGATTTGATGCATTACGGTTCAACCTTACGGGTGAAATGACCATATTGGAACAAGTGTTGCACTGAACTAACAAATATGATAACTCAAATAGGTTCCCCAACCTTGTTCTTTACATTTAGTGCAATAGACACAAAGTGGCCTAATCTACATTGTGTTCTTTCCCCAAATGATTTACCTTCATTACTCTCCAATAAAAAACACATGGATAATGTTGTTAGAAACCCACTATTAGAAACACTGAGAGGGGGGGGGGGGCGGGGG
>MU224676.1:319788-331414 GCA_018584345.1 Thuja plicata | reverse complement strand
AGCCATCCACCGCCAGAGCTGAAGCCCATCCAAAACCCTCACCACAACACTCAGCAGAAAAAGAACCACCACATAAAACACAAGGCCCTCAAAAGGAACCTATATCCCAGAAGAGCCACCATCCATCGTGATGCAGCCCAACATCGACAAGGGGACCAACTTCACCAGGCATGGCATCTTCATCATCACCCAAAGACCCACAACAGCACCACTCTAGGGCCAAAAAGAACAGGAGGGAAGCAAGGGGAGCAGATCCCCATCATTCTTGTCAATAGCGCTCAGCACAAAAAGAGTCTCAAGGGATCCCGCCCACTCCACCCCAGCAAACACGCCCCACTTGTAAGAAAAATAAGACAGTTTCCTACACAGGGGAAGCCAACCCCGAAACAGGGCATGCAGACAACCATCACCGACTCTGGCTTCTGACCCCAACACCACACCGACGCCCTCCACCAAACTGGAACAGACACAGTGGGAGGAGCCCAGCATAAATCTTACGGCACCCATGGTGCCCACAGATTGAGCGCCCTGAGTCTCAACCAGTCTGGAACTCGGTTTAACAGAGATTTGCCACAGCTGAACCACTGCCAAGCCCGAATCATGGCAGGGGCAGAAGACAAGGACCCAGAACAACCGCAGCTCTGAGAAACGGGAATCAGCCACCGACACCATGGATCTACAGACCACCGAGAAGGTAGGAGATCTGACAAACCCATAGGACCGGCCCAAAAGACCACTCCCAACAGAGAAGGCCAAAAAGACACCAGAATAGAACCAGGGTGCAACAGAGGGAGTAGCAGCGCACCAAGCAAGCACTCTGTCATTCCCCAGATCGTCTGGATCATCGTCCTCCTCCTCATCATCGCTCTCTGAGCCCTCAGAACTTGAAAATCCCTTTCTCCCGCTCAAACTGCACCCGCTCCCGCTCCCGCTCATCATTTTTTCACTCCATAGAATCTATTATTTAATAGTTACTATTAAATAAGTACCCCTTAATTTATAAAGATAAACGTATATATATTGATATAATTTTTAAAAACTTAGCGATTTGGAAAGTATCAACATGGTAAGTTGCAAATTTTATTTTATTGTAAGTTTAAGTTAAATAATTATACCTTTCATTACATTTTCTGTATTTCTTACTATCCTTGGATCATCATTAGTAATAGACAAAATAAATATAAATGCGCAAAGAAAATGCCCAAAAAATCTACTAGAAACTGAGTAAAAATTAGAGTACAAAAAAAAGAACAACTAAAAAAATGAGTGAAAATTTTAATGTATAAGTTTGATAAGAAGTAAAAAGTAAATTATATGAAGATCACTATCTGAAGGCCAATTTTCTTACAACCAATATATTTCAATAAAATCAAGTGATTTTCAAACTATGTAGATTGTTATGGTCAACATTTATAGGCATAAGGTTATGTGATTTTACTAGAATGAATTTATGTTGTCTATCTAATTTTGTAGCGAGTTTTTTTATACAAGAATTGACTAAGCATATCAAAGATAAATGTAGATTGCAAATACCAACATTAAAAATACATAATTGATTTTCAAACATGTTATATTATTTATCTCAGTTTAATTTAATATTATTATTTAATAGTATTTAATTGTTTTTACAAAACTTTTGTATACCTAGCTCAACTACTTGTAGATGAATCACCATCCCTAACTGTTGTGGTATCATTGCACTAACTGATTACATGATGTGATACAAAAATAAGTGCAAAACAATCTACTCTAGATTTTATAATGCCAGATCATCCATTTGATTCACTATCATAGACATCATTTGCAATTAGGTCAGCTTATCCATATTTTCTAGGATTGACAATACATGCTTGTTGCAAGGTATAAACAAGCTTCTCAATTATAGTGCAGTTCATGAGAGAAGATAACATTGCCAAGCTATGGTTTAAAAATTGGATTTTTAGTATTTAGTAGCACATACATTCAGCATGAAATATTAGTTGATGGTTGTCTTTTTCACAAGGCTCAAGTTCACATATACTTAAAATTGCTCGCGCCAGGTTTTTGTAAGACAAAAGTGAACCCAATTTGGCATGATGGATGCAATACAAGGAATTAATCTGGTTCAAAGGCACCTATTCAATGCTCAACATTGTAGCAATAAGCATTTCGTGTATTTGTTTAATTGTTCTTCCTATTAATTCAAAAAATGGGTTTTTAGTATTCAGTAGCACATACATTCAATATGAACTATTAGTTATGGTCCTCTTTTTTTCACAAGGCTCTAGTTCACATGTACTTAAAATTGCTCGAGCCAGCTATTACCGAGTTCCCACGATCATACAGAATATTAAGTTTGATATGTAAGACATAATTTTAAGATGTTGAGATGATGATAATAATTCAGAAGAATCAAAATCTATGAAACCAGTGGAAAAAAACAAACAAAGAAATGTACTAAATTATAGTATACAATGATACATGTTTAAAGACCTATATTTTCATATAATTGATTACACGATCTTAAAATTAGTTTATATCTTCCTTCTATTTACCTATGGGCTACAGCCTTGCACCTTGTATGGGCGCAAGTGCTAGTAATATAATAATTATTGGGATTGTATAGAATATACCATGAGTATAGACACGTTATTGCATAAGTCATTGTTTTAGGGCAGGCAATATTCGTACGCTCTGATGTGGAAATCTCTTTGCAAGGTGAGTAACGTAAGTATGAGTGGATAAACTTGGGACCCTCGTGGATAGTTAAGTACAGAAATTATTGATGAAATTTGAGTCAAAAAACCATTAAAGTATTGCTATTACTGTGTGTGTGTCGTATACAAGCTTTAGTAGTTTTGGTTCTATAGTCTAGATATTTCGTGATATTTGTAGCGGAAATGTTTATGAATTTACATGAAATGGCGAGTTTTCGTTTTAATAGGTATACGAGAAATCACGATGAAAGTGTGTGTAACTTTCTCATTCGCATTTGAACCTCGTTTGTTCCTCATTACACGACATAGATTTTTCTTTCAAAATCTATTTATAATGTTGATTCGGAATATATGGTCATATGCTTTGGTCTTGTTTGAAACATGCGGCAGCTGATTCAATATAAAAGGACACCAATTCTAAACATACACACAAGCTTCTGTGGGAAAAAAAATATTTGGAAATGGAGATTAGTGGAATGCGAGAAATTGGGCATATCTCTTGGGAAGAGAGGAAGTTGGGAAGTATGGTAGATTTCAGTTTTAGTACCCATGAATCGTCTCTTTGGAACCCATCTGAATTCTGCTCGATGGGTCAGATTACAGTGCCTTCAAATGAGAGCCAAAATGATGTTATGGAATTTGCTTTTGATGAAGAGCTCTTAGACTCGAATGACTCGCTTCTGTGGAATGACGTAATTGTGCAAGGGACTGAACTGTTTTGCCCATGTCCCGAAAAGGAGCTCCTTTCAACACAAGAGCATTCGGCCATAGTTGAAGGTATACATGATTCAAATCTAACAATGTCTGAGGTTGATATAAGAAATGCTCAAGATGGTGCTGAAGATTTTACCTGTTTATCTAGTGAAGCTGAATACAAGTTAAGTGAAATCTTAATCCCATGGGAGACTGATTCTCCAGAATACAAGGGGTTGAGGATTGTTCATCTTCTCACTGCCTGCGCAGAGGCAACATCAAATGGAGCGCTTGAACTTGCTGAAATTCTTCTTGGGAGACTGAAGGAAATTGCTTCTCCGAGTGGATCTACTATGGAGAGAGTGGGTTACTATCTTTCTCAATCTCTGCACCAAACTCTCATGGAGAAATGCCCACTGAATTTTATTTTGAATAGGGTATCTAAAGCCAATTGTCTTGGGGCTTTAATTTTACTTAACCAATCCTATCCTTTCATAAAGATTGGACATTTTAGTGCAAACCAGAGCATTTTGGAAGCGATTCCTTTGAATAAGCAGCAGAAAGTGCATATAATTGATTTTGACATAATGGATGGTATGCAGTGGCCACCATTGATGGAAGCTTTGAAGAATGAAGATTACAAAATTGATCACCTGAAAATTACGGCGGTCAAATGGAAGGATTCGTTTGAGGATTCAAACCCATTTTCAAGCTTCAGCAGACACACTGGAGAAAGATTGTGTGAGTGTGCAAGCTCACTGGGGCTTCCATTTTCGTTCCAGGAAACGGAAATAAAAAATATGGAAGAGATGATAGGTTCCTCAATGAAGGATGAGATTGTGATAGTGAATTGCATGTGGGAATTGCCACATATGTTTGAGCGAAGTAGGCAAAAGTTAGTAGATTTCATTAATGGAGCTCGTCAGTTGAATCCAGTTATCCTGACTCTGGGTAGTGGACCAAATGGGATTTCAGATTATGAGAATCTTACTTTCATGGAGCGATTTTCTGAGTGTTTGAGAAACTTGTGTGGAACGTTTGATTCGTTGGAAGCAGGACTAGGAGAGCAATATGGGCTTGCTCGAGCAATGGTGGAACATCTCTTCTTTGGGCCAATGATGTGCAGACCCATTAATTACATGGCCAATGATGAGTTATTTAGAGTGATTGACATCCCTCTGAAATTAGCGTTCGTTGAACGTGGCCTAAGCCAGGAAAGTTTTATGCATGCAAAAGCTCTTGTATCATGTAACGGGATAGGAAGATTATATGGCGTACAATTAGCAGGAAACGGTCGGCTGCTTCTAATTTGGGACTTTACTCCTTTGACTTGTGTCTCTGCATGGAGCAGAGCTTAACTCATCTGTGTCATATGTACATATATACATGTTCACATTAACATATTCTGAATACCGATTGGATTAGTTAAAAGTTGTGTCATATATACATGTTCATATTAACATATTCTTAATAACGATAGGATTACTTAATTTTTTTTGATGAATAGTCCTTTTCTATTAATAAAATATTAAAGATACATATTTACAAAAAAGGGGCCGGGGGATAGAAATCACCCCCCAGAGTTCACACGGCTAAGCCGGAAGCATAAAACTATTCATCAAAAAAAAACATAATGCCATTTAGGCAGCAAGAGCAGTTCCAGAAGGTGGCGGATCTTTATCATCCGGATTACTTAATTTAACTTTAGTATCATTTATTTATATTTTCTGGGCATTCAATATAATTTATTTTCCCATTTACAATATAAATATAAATAGTGGTACAGGTTCCAATATTTTTGCAAAATATAATTATAATTTCACATTATTCCAAATATCATATATAGTAAAGGAGAACTATTTTTATTTGTTTGTATATAATACTAATTAACTTGGAAAGAGTTGATAGGAATTAAGACTTTTAAGATTGAAAGATCATAATATCTCTAAAAACAATGATGATCATATTTTATCTGATTTTGACTTGTGGAAAATATCTAGTGCTTACAATAAATATCTTTTAATTCTTTGCTCTCAATAAAAGAGACATCAACTTACATCCATGTTTGAAATACAATTAAATTGCAAAGACAAATCCAATGAAATATTAGAGTTTTTTTTAAATTTATTATTATTATTATTATATAATTACTTAAAGTTATATATTGATTTGATAATAATGATAAAACACTTTAAATATTTTAGCTTTGATCAATACTTAAATGTGTAAGAAAGTTCAATTCTTTTTATTGTGTGATATATTTAAAATATTTATTTTAATGAAAGGCTTTTAAAATTATTCTTGGAATTATCTATGTAAAGAATTATTATAATTAGCACATTGATTTTTTAATAATATATATTTTAAAATTTAAAATCAAATATCCTTTTATGTAAGAGACATATAACTTGAATATATATATAGTAAAGAATATGTTTTAGATATAAAATGATGACAAAAGTTACATTTACAATAACCATATGACTTAGAGTAATTAGTACCTAACCTATAGTTATCCAACAAAAATAGGCTACAAACCTAGCAAACAAACCTATGTAGAATTAAGAAAATATCCACACCGGAGTGTCTAGTGTTGATTTCCAGCTCAAAAGAAATGTAGAAAATGAAGTAGAAATAAAATAAGAAATAATATATACAAACACAGAGACAGAAGATAGAATTTTATAGTTGTTCACCTTATCAAGATACATCCACCTTCAACATGAGATTCTCAGTTTTATTAAATTTTCACAATAATACAACAACCATTACATGGTTTATTTAACCAAAGCTGAATGTGGAAGATGAAAAGGTTTTCAGTCAGTGAACTGACATTCTCAACCAACAACAACCATTACATAAAGATTAGACTTCATACTGTTAGGATTAAGTAATAATGAGAGGGGGTGAATCAGTATTACAACACTTTAAATTAAACTTAAACCAATTCCAAATAAACCATAAGCTTACTGAAATAAAAAGAACATAAACAAATAATATAGAACTCATAACACTATTATTTATTGTCGAGGAAACCTTGGCCAAGGGAAAACTGCGGTGGGTATGGTACGTACAAGCACGCACTAAAGTATAATTTCCCTGTTAGGAGACCTAGCCCTATTAGGAGCTGAATATTACATGGTATATTTCCTTGTTAAAGGAATAACAACCCTTTTAAAGGTATACAACACCCTATTAGGGGCCAACTGAGCTTACAACTCTTACAACAAAACTTCTGTTAAAAAGTGTTCTCAATAATGAACAAAACAAGCATCTTCAATGCTTAGATAGTTCCAGTCATAGTTCTTCAATGATCTCTATCAACATCTGCTCTCGCATCTGCCATTAGCATTCTTATATACACATATACATTCGCTCATCTATATCTTTGCTTTACCAAAAGTCTTCATATATATATATATATATATATATATATATATATATATATATATATATATATCTTTCTCAACATCAAGTCGACTCTATTTTTGGGAAGACTGTTGGCTAAAAGATTATCCTCTAAATTCTATTGCTGCCTTTCAACCTGTTATCAATCAGTGTATTCAGAGATATGGAGCTATGGTCAGGGACTATTGGAGGAATGGCTCATGGATTGATTTGTCCCTTTCTTATGAAATGTTAAAACCTCTTATGCTTGACCTAGTGATCTGGAAGGTTAATATTTCTAGTGAAGACAAAATCCTTTGGGGAGTTCTCCTTCTGGAATCTTCATGGTTGCTTCTTGTTCTGAGCTTTTATTAAAGCAACCAAATCCTCTCCCCTTCTGGGCTCAAGTGTGGGACAATTCTTTAATTCCTAAAATTAATATATTTTTTTGGCTGGTTTTGCAGAATAAAATCCTTACGATTGACAATCTCCAGAAACGGAGAATGATGCTAAGTAATAGATGCTTTTTTATGTAAAAATTTTGAGGAAACAGTTTTCCATCTGGCCATTGACTATAGATATGCTTGGGAGGTTTGGAATGAGTTATTACAATGCTGGGAGATTAAGTGGTTTTTTCCCAATAACATGGAAAGCTTTTGTAATTAGTGGTGAAAAGCAGAATCCCCCATTGATAAACATTTGTGGAATATAATTCCCCCACATGTAATATGGTGGGTATGGAGAGAACACAATGATAGAGTCTTCAGGAACATTGATCTTCCTCCAAAAGTGATTGCTGAGAAGATAAAGAGAAGAATTAAGGAAAACTTCAAGACGTCGTTTGGAAGAATGCTGGATTTCAATGCTGGTGATATGGGTGTGAGGATGGCTAATCACAAAACTCATCCTAGAGAGAATGCCATTTGGCTTTCTCCTCCGCCGAGATGGATAAAAATTAATTTCAATGGCGCTGCCAAGGGAAACCATGGCCCAGCTGGCTGTGGGGGCCTCATCCATGATGACATGGAAAATTGACTGGTTGCGGTAGGTTTACCTATTGGGGTGCGAAAGAACCACGTGGTGGAGGCCATGGCCCTTCTTTAGATGCTAAAACTTGTCAAGAAACACATGGCACAGAAGGTGTGGATCAAGGGTGACTCACTCAATATTTTAAAATGTATTAGTGACAAGACTAAGCCATCATGGACAATTAAGGAGATCATCGAGGAGGCTAGGATCATAACTAATTCCTTTAATCAAGTCATTATTTCTCATGCCTATAGGGAAGCGAATGGTACAGCAGATGAGTTGGCCAATTTTGATGTTAAACCCAGGGACATCACGATTTGGCATGATTATAAAAATCTGACCGTCGATATCAAAGCCAAGTTAGCCTTCGACAGATCCCGAAGCAAGAGGGTTGATTGGGCCTATCTTGAGAAGCTATGATGATTAGACACTTTTTAAAAAAATCAGAGGAAAATGAGGATGGAAAGTGGTGTCTTTCCCAAGAACTCTAATTATAGACACGAGCTAACCCTTGTTAATTTCAATGTTACTAGTTTTTGTAACAGTTGGATTCTCTCAGCAGTTTTTACCGTCTGTGTGAGCTGTGTGATCATGGGAGGTGGGCTTAACCGCAAAGAGCTGAAGGACTATGTCAAATGGAGAAAAATGCTGGAAGCTTGGGATATTCTTGAGAAGGGGGGTCTTTCCACCTACATGGAAAGATTGCATGGGGAAAAAGACAGTGCTACCAAATTATTTGTTGATTCCTAGAAATATGGGGCTGTTACCATAGCACGCATCACTGTGAACATCACGGAGGATTTCATAGCTGAGATTTCTGGGTGTAGCATGAAGGGCATCAAATTCTTTCGGGATAGTAAGGTATCATGAAAGGCCATTCGACGCTTTTCCAAGAGTAAGGAGGCGAAAAAAAGTCTTGTAAAAGAGTTTGGAGGATGCTATGATGTGGCATCGTTCAAAGAAATGTGGGATACTATTATGATGGTGGTCATGGAGTATGTAACCCTGGATGGTAGGTTTAAAAGAGCCCATTCTTACCACTTTGTTTTTCTCTGTCATTTTCGACATAAAATTAGGGTTTCCCTGCCTTTCTATATTTTGCAATCTCTTCGTTCTAGCATTTCCCAGCACAAGAAGAAGGAGAAGAAACCCTTTCTTCATGAAGGGTTGATTCTATTAATTGTAGAACACATAAAGAAGATGGCTAGTGTAAGCCATGTCATAACCCCGTCTAAATCTGGTTCGGGTAAAAAGAGAATTAGGGATGTGAATGTGAAAGATAAGAGTCTGATAGGTAAAAAATTAAAGAAGGATAAGGAGACTACAATGGATACGGACACCTCTGCTGACAATGTGGAAGGCTACGATAATATGGCTGATTCCATCGAGGAAGATAGTTACTCTGCTTCCTCTATCTCGAATTCGGTTTCAGAGGATAATGTTAACATAGATGAAGAGGTTACAGGCTCTATGGACAAAGGAAAAACCTCGGATAGCAGGAAGAACAAAGAGGATAAGAAGAAGGAGGAGGATGTGGGAGGTCAGACAGTGCCAATTCTGGTTAAGTATGACAGTTCTGAAGACCATGATGTGCCTATATCTCTGAAGCTTGAAGTAGTTATGGATTGTGGTCAGGACACTCAAAAGGATGCGGCGAAGGTGGAGAATACTTCCCCTACCAAGGAGTCGACTTTACTAGAGGGGAAGACAGATAATGCCCCTGGTAATTCTGGGAACATCCCTTTCATCAAAATGGTGGACTTGCAGGAAAGGAATGTTCAATTACTAAGGGATGACATGGACGATAAGATTGATCCCCCCTTTGGGGTTCTCCAAATGGCCAAAGTTGCTTCCATGTACTCCTTTCGGTTAATGAAATGGGTGTTCCAGGAGATCAAGAATTTAAACCTCAAGTACCGTTTGATTGTTGCTAAGGTGGACTCTCTGCAGACTCAGCTGGAGTCTGGCCCTAAAACTATGGTGGACAAGGTTACTAATGATGAGGACAATAATGTGCAGCAGTTACAAGCCAGAATGGAAACCATGGAGAATACCATAAAAAAACATATGCAAGACTACAACAATTTTATGGGTTCAGCCATGGATTGTTTCCTTACCATTAAGGCTGAGCTGGATACTGGGTCCCCTAGTAAAAAAATAGAGGATATCACAGAGAACCTGGAAGATGATGGCCCTGGAAAATGCACTAGATTAGCAAGAAAGAAGAAAATTCATGAAAGGATCCAGGAACTCTCAGAGTTCAATGAAGTGATAAAGAAGATATCTGAAATGAAGCAAGAAGCCACTGAGGCTTGTAAGGAGCTTGTCTAGGGCTCTGGTTTCTTGTTCTATTAGTTTGTCTTTTTTTTTGGTCTCTGGCTTTTGGTTTTTTGTTGTTAGTTTTGGCTTTAGCATACTAGTTTCCAGTCCTGTTTCTTTTTGGAGCGCTTCAATGTTTAAACTTTTATTCTAGCTCGTAAGGGGATTTGGGTCCCCATTCAAAACCTATTTTTCCATGCAATAAAAAAAATCAAGTCGACTCTCTTAACATTATCACGTAGTCGGTTCTCAATACAAACATAAATAATGTAAAGAGCAAATACAAAGTCGACGCCCTTACATAACCAAAATATAGGTTATCCAAAATTATAATCCAACTTCGCTTGCTAGGAGTCTAGAACATACTCCTTAAATCATCGCTACTATTCAACTACTCTGTTACACTAATCTGTTTGCTGAAGTCATTCTATTTGTAACTTATTCAGTTTCTATGAGTGTGAAAATGCAAATTTTTGAGTAGCATACTTTGAGCTTCTTGTAAGTTGAACCAATTTCAAGATTTTGAAGAATTGATTTTTCCCCTGCATTATAAACATGAAAGTGTACCTTCCTAATGATTTTTAGACTCAGACCAATCGAGTTGTCCACTTTGCCTAACTGATTCCAAATCCAATTTCAGCATATTTATTGAGTTTAAGTTCATAAATTTTTTAAGTGCTCACTCTGCAGATTAATACCGGTTGATCATTTTATTTTCAAAGAAATTTGATGGCAGTGTAATGCCCAAAATTTACACCCAAAATGCAACAACTTTTTTTTTTTTTTTAAATTAGTATAACATACCATTTTAACCCAATCAGGAATTCATGGTTCTACAAATTATAATATTTATCAATAGAACAAGAATGAAATGGAGCAACTTAAAACATTATCCTTTAATAGTATTCAAATGAAAATCATACGAAGATGTTGCATACCTGAGTTATCTCTTCCTTGCCTTTGTATCATGTTTTCCCCTTGTCTCTCTATTTCCTGCATCTTCATATATTGCTACACAACTAGATGCATGATGTTAAATTCATTTCTAATTACATACATGATCGTAAGATAAGCCACACCAATATCATAGCGAAAATCCATCATAAGCTTTTTCAACTAGTTTCATAAAGAGATGCAACTATGCCAAAATTATTTGTAAGGGGTGTCAAGATCAAGGAAGGATTTAAAATCACAAGACCTAAGGGCCAGACCTAATGCCTCGGGGGCTCATCGTAGATGGCCTTGCCTACATAACTCACAGAGACATCGTAGTTCAGGTTGACTTTTAATGAAACCAATCTTTTAAAGAATGGTAGAAGTGGGTATGCAACCCTTCCTAGGGTTCAATTTTCTAACAGTTGTCCATTAAAACCCATGTAACTCTAACAAACCTCATTCTAGACATCATTGTGTTAATATTTTCTATAATAATGTATCAATGTTAAGTTAGTGTCCTCAAGAATCTTATCATCAATATTCCCTACCTTTATATACAAGATTCT
>MU224676.1:246971-272147 GCA_018584345.1 Thuja plicata | reverse complement strand
CTTTGCTTTGATTACTTTTGTACAAATTCCAAGAGACAAGAATAGAGCAGCCGATGCAATGGCTACTTTGGCATCTTTACTTCAGCTACCCGATCAAAATGAAAAGTATGAGTTCTTGGTGGAAGAAGTGGTGAAACAACCATTTGACCTACCTGAGACCCAAATTATTGCCCTTTTACATGGACATGACTCTCCGTGGTATGAACCTATCTATGCTAACCTCAAAAATCAAACCCTACCTATAGACCAAACCCGTACTCAAAAGCAAAATTTCATACGACAAGCAGCCCGTTATACTATCCTTTCTGACACATTGCGTCATAAAGGTCTTGACAGAACACTCCTTAGATGTCTAGAGGAAGAAGAATCAAAATTATCTTTAAAAGATGTCCATGAGGGGATTTGTGGGTCACATTCAAATGGTTTAAACCTAGCTAAGAAAATCTTACGTATGGGGTACTTTTGGAAAACCTTAGAAAAAGATGCCTATCAATATGTTAAAGTTTGCAAGAAATGTCAATACCATGGAAACTTGATTCATGCACCAACATAAGAATTAAACCCTTTTGTCACACCATGGCCATTCTATCAATGGGGTTTTGACCTAATTGGCATGATTTATCCACATTCTTCAAATGGACACAAGTATATAATCACAACATAATACTTTACTAAATGGGTTGAAGCTGTCCCTTTATCAACTGTAATAGGAAAAGAAATTTCTATGTTTATCCTAAATCATATCATTTGCAGATATGGCATTCCTCATGCCACCATTACGGATAATGGAAAACAGTTTAAGAATAAGGATATTGATGAACTTTGTGACACATTCCACATTACACATCACTCTTCATCCATTTACTATCTCCAAGGTAATGGACAAGCATAAGCCACTAAAAATAACATCTTGAAAATACTTAAGAGATCCATTGGAAAATCAGGAAAGGATTGGCACCTTCAAATCAATCCAGTATTTTGGGCCTATAGGACTAGTATTCAAACCCCGATAGGAGCTACACCTTTTTCTTTGGTTTATGGGGCTGAAGTTTTTCTTCCTTTAGAAGTTGAAATACCATCCCTCAGAGTTTCATTGCATGGATTAATAACGGATGAGGATTATAGAGTTGCCCGCCTTCAACAATTGGAATGGTTGGAGGAACATCAAACTCAAGCTTATGATCATTTGAAAGTGTATCAGAATCAAATTTCCAGGAACTATAACAAACATATCAAGCTGAGAAACTTTCAAATAGGAGATCTAGTATTGAGAGAAAATC
This sequence comes from Thuja plicata, assembly GCA_018584345.1. NCBI lineage: Eukaryota > Viridiplantae > Streptophyta > Pinopsida > Cupressales > Cupressaceae > Thuja > Thuja plicata. Next base: position 270,867 of record MU224676.1, on the reverse strand, counting down.
CAAAAAATCAGGTTGATAGAGAAAAGAAAGGAAAGTGGGAAGCAAATTGGCTTGGTCCTTTTGTCATTGTTTCTTCATTTGGAACGTGGACCTACAAATTGGTTGATTGTGATGGTGATGAATTGCTAGAACCTATCAATAGCATTCATCTTAAAAGGTTCCACACCTGATTCAGAGGAAAGAGTATCAGAATAAAGAGTATAAGTAGAAGAGCATCAGATGAGTCAAGCATCACCCTTGTACATGATAAAATTCAAAAATACCAAAAAAAGGAGAAAAGATCAAAAATACCAAAAAAAATCAGAAATTTCAAAATAGCCAAAAACATTTGAAAAAGAAAAAAAAAGTGCCTTGGTGAAAACCTAGCAATAGGCACCTTGGTAGCAAAAAAAAGAAAAAAGAGAAAAAGAGCAATAATCCCAAGAGGTAAAAACCTTGAAATAGACACCTTTTGTCCTTTAGGTGTTTCCTAGTTGTATTTGTGCATATTGCGGTTTCCTCATCGCACTTGTCCATATTCTTATTGCATCTGTCATTCATGCATTGCCCTAATAAAGTCTCAGTGCTACATTTTGTCACATTCTAGGTTCAGTTGACCTAAGTATCACATTGGTCACATTTATCACTTGGGGACACATGTCATAGATTTTTGGTACCAACCGGATTCAATAGTGCAAAATTTCGGTCACACATCAGAAGAAGATTTTCCAATTTAGAAGAGACATTTTTGAACCTTTGATAACTATCATTGTTCAACCCTAAACAATTTGATGGCATAACATGATCCTTGAACATCATTTAACTTATTTTATCAGGATTAAAATTTTACACACCTTTAATGATCAGATTGTCTGGAATTCTTATTTGAAAATCTTGATACATTTCACAAACATTTGGAAATTTGATGAGTTTTTCATTAACTTTTTCGAGTCATGTTGTTTTTAGCTAATCAATGATGTTTTGGCTAGATTGGCAAGGATAAAAGACATGATACTTTCTTAAGCTTTTGAGTGAATGTTTTGAGGAAGATTCTTTAACTTGTGTGAATTAGTCTAAAGACATCGTCATCAAAGAAGCATAGAAGACATTCATACAGGATGAAGATTTAACCTTTGTTTGTTTACGCAAAAGGATACCTTGGTTATTTAGATTTTTCATATCTTTATACCAACATCCACTTGCAACATTGAATCTGATTAAGCCGGTATTCATACTCCCATAGTTGGTCTTCCAACTAGTGAGGGTTGTACTTGGTTTCATAGGAAGGGGTTACCATACGCGGGAAAGTCATATTCATATTCTTATGGTCGCAGTGGCACCAATAAGGATTGTATGGAATCCTAGTTCCACAATGCTCTATGATGAAAATATATCTCAGTTTGCATTCCTTTTGCAAACCTCAAGGACAATTGGTTGCATTGCATTTTGCATGTTAGATTAGCTGCATTTTGCATGTTAGTTTAGTTTCTTGTTGCTCTTTCACTTGTGTTCTCAAAATGCTTAGTTCTCAAAATGGCTTGTCTTTCTAGCAATTTTCCAAGTTCAAGGGGGGGACAAAGGGTTGACAACACTTCATCAAATGAATGGGTTTCAAGTCATTCACAATGAGATTTTCCTTTGCATTCACTATCATTAGTCATTATTCATTATACATTCATGTCAAGAGAAAATCAAGAAAAAGATACATTATTCATTAAATCATGATACATATCATCATTTAGAACTACATATCATGAATTAAATTGCATACATTCAAAAACACAAAAAGTTAGATGCATTTCATTTACCATAAGCACTAAGTATTGCTTTCATTGCATTGCATAATCCATACATTGTTCAAATGAAAAACATATAGAGATAAATTACATTCACATCATTTGCATCCATTTATCTATATCCTACTCTAAGACATTTGCATCCATTGCACAATAGAATTAAATGCATCATAGAAACATATAGACATGAATAAAAGGAAATCTCATAACATCATCAAAGGAAGAAATCAAAGATCATCATCAGGTAAATGTCCATTAACAATGTCTATAGCATAATCAGTACCTCAAAGGTACATTAATAACAATGGTACATCAATGATACATCACAGTCCTAATCAACAAATACATATGATATATATGGTAAAAATCCTAGGTCCATATTTGTCTCATGACCTAGTAGGGGCACTTGATCCATCCCCAGCCAAACCTGTGCCTGACCCACCTACGCCATCAAGATCTCTATCACCTGCTCTATCCTATGAACCAAGAGGTGCCTGAGTAGTGCTCACACTGGTCGGTAGCTGAGCCAGAGTGGCCAAAAACTATTGCAACATGGTCGTGACCTGATCTAACCTGGCTGTCACTATGGTCATCCCAGCCTGTAACCCCCAGACATCTTGCACTATATCATCTGAAACCAGAGGTGCCTATGATGCTAGAGGACCCTATGGTGCCTGAGGTGCTAAAGGAACCTACGGTATAACCTATGCTATGCTAACCTATGGTTCAACCTATGGTATCAGCCCAGGAACCTGTCTCACCTCCTGGACCTATCTATGCCTCTGTCTAGCCCAATATGCATCTACTCTCAATGGAGCCTGATCCTGACCCTGTGCACCTACTAATCTCTACCTTGGCTGTCTGAATCCACCACCTCGGCCTCTTGCATGTCCGCCTCTCATCCGAGGCCCATCTGCTCTCTGTACCCATGGCACTCTGGGTGCTCTCTGGACTCTACGTCGACATGGTCTACTGTCTTCATCACCATCATCTCCACCATCACCATCATCCTCACAAAACTCATCAACATCTGAGATAAGCTCTGCCGAATTAGTGAATCTCATGAAATGATGTTGCATGAACCACTCTCGATACTCTGCTGACATCCCTACATTAGCAACCTGTGGTAGCATATCCCACACACCGTATCCCAGCTAATCTATCTATAGGCAAGCTGACTGATAGTCAACCTGTGCACCCCACAATGATCTCTCTACCTATACTCAAGCATATAATTCCATACCCTGTGGCATATCCTGCATCTGGATGAACTGGCGTAATACTCTGCCAAAGAAAAATATCTCAATAACCAAAGATGACCGGCCTATCATCCATCGAGGTGAAAAAATGTAAGGTAACTCATCATTGTCCTCCCTCCACCTCTCACACTACAAGTACAACCTCCAAACCACTTGATCAATGTCATCAATTGTGCGTCTCCAAAAATCAACCTTTCCCAGACAATGCTAGACAATCATTCCATCATATAAAAATGCATATGGATACCCGTGAGCCTGGATCCACACTGACACTAGCCTAGTAATAGGGATATGCTCCAATGTCCACAACTATAACAAAACTGCACCTGCAAAAATAGATGTACTGCGCCGATATACAATCTCATGTAAATCATGATATAACTATGCCAACACACAGGAACCCCAATCCAATCTCCATGGATGAGCTATCAGGTCCTCTATCATCTAGCCCCATCTAACTGAAAAACCACATCCTCACCTATCTGGCAATAATAATCCTCCTATCATAGCTCCTAATAACGCTGGTAGGGTAGGAAATGAGGCAAACTGCACCCAAGTAATGCAATCATCTGCAATGGTGCTATCTCCAAACACCTGTTTGTATACACTTCTATCATACACTTCATCATAATACACCCACTCTCCATGATTCAGGATCCTCAATAGTCTATATACATCCTCTGGCGTAATTGTCATCTCGCTAAGAGGTAAGTGAAAGGTATTATGGTCAGAGTGCCAACGCTCTGCCATAGCTATCAATAAATCTCGGTTCAGCTGAAACCAAGGGAGATCCAAAAGGAAACTAAGACCACAAGTCTCAATGGTACATTTATCAGGTGGTGTCAGCTCATCTACTAGATAAAAAATCCACAACGCTACTCCTCACACCCGCAACTTGCGGTAATGCTCCTACATTTTGAAACAAAGTGCATCATGTTAGTTTTTCTCTTGATGAACCATTCTAAGTCAATCACAGCACATTAAATCTATCTTTTCTCTAACTTGAGTGTATCAACTTATTTCTCCTAACCTCTAAATCATGAGACACAAGGACAATTTATAATCATATCTGATTGACCTATCAAACATTCATCATTATGGCTTTTCTAACATCCTAAACACTATGTGACATTCTGGATGAACATTTTCTAGCTTGGAACCCAATGGAGTCATCTGGATGATCAATCAAATTGAGTTCATCTATTTTCCTATATCAAACTTTCAACTTTGTGGTAGGTGGCACTTAACTAAGTGTACGCGGATTTTTAAGCTAAGCGACATTTAAATCATCATACGCGGCTTTTAAAACATGGTTTTTTTTGTGGCGTATTTCCTATTTTGGGTTGAAATTTTACCCTAGCTCCTACATGGCTAGGGATTTCATGTACACGGCTTTTCACAGCGCGGACGCAGCTTTTAACTAACCTACGTAGCATTTTACATATCCTACGCAGCATTTCGCTAAACTTTTTCTACAAAGCAATAAAAACATGCAATAAATGCAAATTTAAGAGTAATAAATGCACTAAAAGAGTTTGAACTACTCACCAGAGGCCCGTATTCAGAAGGTCTCTGATATCTGTGCACTCACTCGCATCTGTGCTCTCGAATAGAGACCACCATCACTATCAGTTGTCAGAGGCTCAGAGAAAAATCTCAATAGTAAAAAGTGAAAATGAATAGTAAATTTGGGGTTTTCAACCTATTTAAGCTATTTTAACCTATTTTATGATATTTTTGACCCATTCAAACCTAATCTGCATATTCTGCTCACTGGGGCATTTGTTCGACATCTTTCCACATCATCGTTTATCAGAAATGCTATTATCTTTGATCTATTTTTTACACTTTGTTCATCAAAACTTTTACCTACGATCAAGATGATTCCATTTCCGAGGGGGCACCATCATATCATCAAACTGGGATTCTACAGCATATCTTGTATCAAATTTGGCAGCATATCTTGTATCAAATCTGGGGCATTAAAATTTCAAACTTTATCAATCACAACATCATATCGGATTTTCATATCAAGGTTTCATAACGGAGTTTCATATCAGGGTTTCATATCAGAGTGTCATATCGGGAGTTTCATATCAGGATTTTCATATCGGGGTTTCATATCGAGATTTTCATATTAGGTTTTCATATCATCTCATCAGTATCAGCTTAATGATTAGGACAATCAAGCTTTCTTTGAATCAATGCGCTTCGCACATTACTTCAAAGAGGGGCATTTGTAGACACCTAAAATTTACCAGGTGTATCTGAAGCATTCCAAATTATAAATCTTAGCCAAATGCTTCATAATATCATCTCAATGCAAATCAAAAGGACATTTATCAAATCAAAGGAACAAAATTCAAATCAAATTAAAAGATCAAATAATCGTGAAATAAATAATTAAATCCAAGCCTAAAGGGATTAATCAAATTATGCAATTGATTTTTCAATTTTATAGTTCAAATCAAAAAGGATCAAATCCAACCCAATCACCCTTCCATGGCTAATTTAATTAAATGATGGAGTTATTTAATTCCTAATTCTTTGAGACAACCAACCAACTTTCCCTCCATTTTCAAACACCTCAAAGCTTTTGACTTAGCGAAGCTTTGATCATGATGAACTCACTCTACCCCCTACCCTTGGGAAAATGCTATAAATACAAGAAATTTCCTTTGTGTTTGGAATCCAATAATTCAACTGCAAAAGCATCCTTATTATAGACACATTGAGGAGAATTTGGGAGCTTTTGAGAGAGTTTTAGCATTTGCATTTCATTTAGCATATCATTTTTAGGAGCATTTGCTATTTTCTCTTATGATCTTGGAGCATTTTTGAGCATTCTAGCTAGATTTGAGAATTCTTTTTCATACATATCTCGTTCTAGGATTGTCCTTGAGAGAGATTAAGCCTGAGAGCTCTCTTAAAAAAGCTTGGATAGAGAACCTTGAGATGATATAGATTGTTTAGTTTCAATTCTTAGATTAACTTGTTTATCTTTCCATAGAATTGTTGCTTTCATTCTTAATTTCATGAAGGTGTGTTTTCTTACACACATGAGTCATGTGTTTAGAGAAGGGAATATGCAGGCTGATCTAGTCTCAAAATGGGCCATAACCTTAGAGCATATAAATATAGCATGGTTTGAAATTTTCACTAATTATTTTATCACTCTCTAATTGTATATGTAGGTGGAACTATGAGATATGTATCCAATTTATGACTGTAGGTGTAATGCTAATATAAAGTGATCAATGCATAGATATGTGTCTGGTGTCACACTTCTAATCCTCATATTAATATATAAGTTCTTACTTTAACATTAAGAGATATATATGATATTTTACAAACATTGGGAGAACCTGGTCAATTATTACATTTACAGAGTGATGCAAAATAAGGGTGATATAAAATTATAAAATTTCCCAATTTCCAAATCTAGATTATGTTGTTGCAAGTTTTACTTCAAATTTGCAACTTCAGGTGATATCGTGGTTACAAAAGATAATTATATCACAAGGAGGATTTAAGGATTACAAATCTCCAGTTAGTCTAGGGATCCACAAATTGAAAATATTTGGTTAAAACTGTCATTGCTTGAGGACAAGCAATCTCGGGAAGAGCAGTTTGTCACACCTCTTCCATGAAACATTCTCACACCATCCTTAGAAAGAAAATAAAAATGGTAATGCTTAGAAAATTGTCTCATTTGTAAGACTTCACAATTTTATGTGATTTAGATTAAATGATTAATGTGTAAAATAGATATGATAAGACAACAATTTTATCACATTGAAGGACTGCAATCTAAAGTCAGCATCGATGCATAAACTTGTGTATATATAGCAATCCATATACAAGACAACAAATACAATGATAAGTTCAGGCACATGTTAAATATTTATGTATTAAAAGAGCATCAATTTTTACATGTGTTATTAATGATTAATGGGGAGTGATTTCAATAAGTTAAACAACAACAATTTATTAGTGAAGGGGCAATTGATAGTTATAGAGAGATGACACTTTTAGGAGGGTTGTGACAATGAAAATGATATAACCTTCATTACAGATTGAGAGATATATATGTTAGTTTTTTACATTAATCATAGTTAGTTTTTAGGTTAGAGTAGATATAAATATAATAAATGTTTAGTTAGTTACAATAAGTGGACAAGAATTGTTAATTGCAAGGTAGTTTATATAGGAAAATCAGTGGCATTATAAGCTTATTTACAGTAATGTAACAACAATGCAAATAAATTAACATTTCATTTTTATTACTTTAATATTACATTGTAATAATGATTTGATCTTCTCACCATTTTAATATGGTATTAGAGCACTTAATCTCTCTATCCCCGTGATAGTGTTGCATGGTGAGGAAATTGTGTGATGCATTTATCAATATACTTGATGAAGATCCATTTCTATGCATATGAATTTACAATTTGAGAAGGAATAAATGTGATTTCTTTTTCTCTTTGTAATTTTTTGAAGATATCTAGATTCTTTTGATGCACATACCAGTGTGACAAGGGAGGCATTCAATTTTAGAGGAGCATGATTGGAAGAAGATGCTGACAGGGGTTGTTGAATATGGATTTATATCTGCTAGTTCAATTTTCTTCAAAGTTTTCTAAAGTTTTTTCAAAAATTAATGTGGCACATATCTTTCATCCATTGCAATCCTTGAGACCTCTTCCTAGGTGTGATACATTCCATCAATTTTAAGGTACCAAAAAATCATTGGAAAATACCATATGTTGAGGTGTATGAGTGAGGATTGGAGATAGGTAGGCATTAATTGGCTCATCTAATACTTAAGAACATTTTGATTTATTTGGATTTACATTTTTATCACTAGACATAAAAAACCCTACAAAAAAATGTTTGCAATCACTGTGAGTATTATACAATATCTAAAAGGGACGTTTGTGATAGAAATTGGGAGTTTATTGATACCACAAAGTGTTTGAAGTTGTAGATGGTCACAATTCATCATTTTATCATTGGTTTATTCTCAAATTAAGATGATGTTGTTTGTGAATAAAGAAAATCATTGTAGTACTAACAAATTTCTTACAAGATATGTGAGAGAACCAAAAAATGCAATGTGGTAATATTAGGTATTGCATAGATAAGGGGACATGGGAGTTTATGGCTTGTAAATCTATTGAAAAAAATATATCGGTGACTATGGAGGATAGTAAGAGTGTCAAATTATAGATTGAGATCATGACCAGCCTCTCTAGGCATTACCATAGCACTCAAGGCTATCTTTGAGGGGGCACATGTGCATTTGGTCATGATGCTCTATGCTAGTAGTGAGAAGAAGTAGGCAACTATTATTGTGGTCCAGGGAGAAATTCAGTATTTTGATGAAACACATGACTGGGATACACAAATTGAGCTCATCAAGACACTGAATAATGTCTCTATTGGGAAGATTTATGTTGAAATGGAAATGGTCTGATTGGTCAGAAAGATTGCAAAAATAAAGGAATAATAGGGTCTTATTGCTAAGGGGACTTCATGAGACATCAATATTGTGCATCTATATTTTAGAAGATCAGCAACTCTTTCCATCTATCTTGATAAGGACATATTGTAATATCTTATAAATAATGAAATTATGCATAGAAGGGAAGTCATTAGATGATGGATATGTTTGTACTAGGTGGATACACACAGACCCTGAACCTTCCCTCTCTCCATTATGAAATCTCTTTCTATCTTTGTTGAGTGCCAAAATCTATTGTGGATTTAACGTGACTATACTTCCAATTATTAGTGCATTTGGCTCTTAACTTCAGTATATGTCTATCGAAGGGTCTCCTCTAATTTCCCTATCATAATCCTCTCATCTTCGATTGGTACCTCGAGTCTTTGTTGTTACAACTATAAAAATGTTCTAAGTATTAGCACTTATGCACACATAGACAAGTCAATGAGAGTAATTGCTGATGGGAGTTGTGTTTGATGGGTGATGTTACTTAGTCAACACTCATAGTCCATTCTCCCAATTTTCCCCATTACATCAACATATCCCATCAAATCTAGAGCTACAATAATTGGGGCAGGTGAAAAAGAAGATCATAAGAAGGTGATAGAATTAAAGAATACACATGGAGGAAGGTATCGAATGGGATGGATAATGTCAGGGCAGCAATCAATCTGCAGAGAATAAAAAATCTATCTAAAGTAGCAGAGAAAGAACTTGAATTACACAACGTAGAAAATAATTTCAAGAAAACAATGACTTACAATAACAATATCAGATGCATAGTCGATCCCTTCTCCTGCCTGCGAATGCTTCGGTAAACAATGAGTTTCAATTTTCACAACACGACCATCTACTGCAAAATGAATTTTTTTAAACCTTCCTCCCACCCGCGCCTAAAAAAAATTGAAGTGAGTTCATTTTTTTTTTGTTTATATCCTGATTTGGTCAAAATTTCCATAATAAATTTAACTAGAGTCAAAATTTAGACCAAATCGGGACATAAACCAAAAAAAACAAAAACATCACAAGCCCAAATGGTCTGTGGTCGAAAATAAAGGTCAAAAATTGACCTTAAATGTATTAGTGAGGGATTTTATGGAAAAATATACTTGAGAATGGACAGGAGTATTATGAAAAAATTTCAGCACCAAGTAGGTGTATTGATACCTCTGCTTTGGTTTCTAAATAGGTCTTGAATTCAGATTTGAATAGATGTATGGTTATTGATCCTTTGTTGCATACGGAATATAATTATAATCATGATAGAAATACATATGTCCAAGAAATGGTACCAATGAGTGATGTATCAAATACTCATGATGATGAGTTTCTCAATAAATTTTTTCCTTACAAAGTTATATCATAAATACCCTCTCATTTTGATCCTAGATGCAATGATACTAACAATGTTTTGGATGTTGAAACCTATGTTTCACAAGGGAATGATATGTTGGAAGATGTTGTTTCGTTGTTTTATGTGATCCTAGTGTATCATGGGAAGATGAGAGTATTTTTGGAAGTTAATGCAAATCAGCATGTGAAGGTAACAATATCTTCACAAATTCTGAAAATAATCTTTTACATCAGCGTGATACAAATGAGTTTGGTATTAAGAGCTTTGAAGTGGATTTGGTGTCAAAACTTAAGAAAAGAGGGATAGTAAATGATGGTCTTCCCTATGAGATGGAGTATGATACTATCTTGCAACTTTATCATGATATTATGAATGAAAATCAAAATGAAGATCAATTAGTTGAGTCTTTTCAGTCAAAGGGTAGAGTGCTAGATGAGTGTGTTGTTGAAATCCCTTCATTTAATGATGATCAACTTAGGGATATGAATTGTTTGTGTAATAAAAATACTACATATAATGAGAGACTTGAGGACAATTGGTGTCCATCCCCATCTCCTCCGGTTGAAGAAGGTAGTATGAATTTTTCATCCACTTCCTTTCCTAATGATAGAGGTATTGAATCTACTTATAGTGATATCTTTGATTTTGAATCATATGTTGAAAGTGATTATGACACCAGGGGTACTAATGTCTTCAAAGTTTTTACTAATGATCTATTTGATGAGGAAATTGACATGGATTATCCATCTCTTTGCTACCATGTATATATGGTCTTGTTAATCCATTGTTTGAGGAATTCAATGAGTATTCAAATTTAATTTATTCTGATTTTGATGTTGAAAGTGTGTTGATATTGAGTAAGAAATCAGAATGTATCTTTTTCCTGGCCATAAATGATTGTGAGTTTGAATTTTCATTTGATGGGTTCATTGTTCCATGTAGTGAGAAGCACTATGACGTTGATCAACTGGCTCCTTGTGACCATGTGGGTAATTTGCAAGTGTAGGAGGTTTCCAATTCGTGTTTTGAGGAACATGATGATATGTCTTTCCATTGTAAAGTTTTTCTAGATTTTGGTATTCATGGCTTATGTGAGTATGATTCATTTAGATTCTTTATGGATCAATTGGCTAATGAGGGGTTAATGCAAGTGCAGTTTGATGGTTCTTATGGTGATGCATTTCCTCACTGTCATGGTTCATATTTTCATATATTTGTTGATGTAAAGAATGAGTTTCATACTTTTGGTTATGCTGATTCCAACGGAAGAACTTCTAAAGGCATGAAAGGAATTAAAAATAAGGTATTCTTCACTTTTATGATTCCTTGGGAGTTTGAACATCAGCTATACAAGTACATTTTTACTTTGATATTTATATGCCAAGAAGAAAATCAGATTTTTGATAGAGGCAAGTGTTGTTTTCAGTTGTGAAAAGGTTTGAGGCCTTTTGTAAATTTTTTTTCTTGCATAGTTCATTTCCTTTCATTTTATTTGTGTGGTGTGTTTTCTTTCAATAAAGGGTTTCTAGCTTTTGAAAGAGAAAGGAGAAATAAAAGAAATAAGGAAGTCTAATTTATTTTTGGGCTCGTCCTCTTCTACCATGAGATTCTGAAGTTCTCTGCATTCCTGCATGGGCCACGCATCCTCACTCAGAGCCACTATTGGAACTCCAAAATATCAGGTACATTTTGGAGTGAGTATACTGAAAATTTCCCGAAGTGTGAGTTGCTTCCTTAAAAGGCTTGTGGAGAAGGCCTATTTTGGATACTTGTAAAAAGTGACCCGATGATTTTCATGATATAACACTTGGGAAATGGGTTCAACACCTTTCACTTAGCAAGTACAGTGGGTTCCAACTTTCAATTTTCAATTTTGACATGTTTTGGGGATGATCATTTGGAGGTGGCTACACAGATCTGCATCTTGCACATTTGCTGATTTTATCTAAGTGACCTACTTTGACTGTTTACATCTCTGGCTAGTTAGATAGGCCACACATTAAGTAGTGTTTCCAGGTGTTTTAGGCATGAAAATGAACCTTTGTGCCCATTTTTAGATTCATATGAAGTCAGATGATCAGTTTGTTGAAGTCATTCTATTTGTAACTTATTCATTTTTTCTGAGTGTGAAAATGCAGATTTCTAAGTATGCAAGTTGCGCCCAGTTCTATATTTTGAAGAATTGAGTTTTCCCCTACATTGGAAACATGAAAGTGTACCTTCTTGAATATTTTTAGACTAGGACCAATCCTTTTTTCCACTTTTCCTAACTTATTCCAAATCTAATTTTTGCATATTTACTGAGTTTAAGTTCAGAAAGTTGTAAAGTGCTCACTTTATTGATTAATACTCGCTGATCAGTCAATTTTTAGATAAATTTGATGACAAATTCATATTATCTATGTGAAAGTGAACCTGTATTCCAGGTATCAAACTTTAAGAGTCTTATTTCATGAGTTTTTGAAATCAAAATCAGAATCAGAAGCAGTTTATGCAAATTACAGTGTTAAACAAAATTGCATTTACAGAACAGTCTTTTTCAAAAGATAGTAAATTGTTACCAGATGATTGTTTTGAGATGAAAGTGGTTTCCTTGTACTCTATATGTGTAAGTGTGCTACCTGGACTGATGTTTAAGGCTCATAGCATGTTTTGATATTTTTACAAAGGTGAATCCGAAGTGGTTTGCATGCGTTTTAACAAGTGCATTTGCAGATTTGAGAAAATGGTCAACTTAGGAGATTAAAATATCTCACTTCTGAGGTGTCATGGAAATATGTATTTGCAGGGTAAAGGTAAACATGAAAGTCTACATATCCTTTGGATTTAGAATCTCTGAGAAGTATTCTAGTCAGTTTTTAAAGTTGTCTTTAGAGGCTAGGTGTCATTTATGAGGTCAGTTTGATAAATTGTTAAAAAATGATTGTAATGGCAGCCGGTTCAATATCTTGGGATCTGAATGCACTGAAGACTACACTTTGATAAACTGAGGGTGAATGTTGTTTTCAGAAGGATGATTCTGGAATTGAGCCTTAAAGGAGCCAGATTGTATTGTTGAGATTCATTGGTCTTGTGGTGTAGATTTTATAATATATTATTATTTTAAGTGAAGGCATATGCCCAAGACCAACTGACAAATTTAATGTGCCAAGGCATATGCCCAAGACCAAGCACCATGCATTAAGGAGCATATGTGTTATGAAGAAGACCAATAAATGAATGAATACAATAAGAAATAGGAGGTTGCGCTTAAAACTTATAAGAGAGTATAAAATACAAACATAGAGGATACAAGATGGATTCCTATGCAAATTGGAATGAGACTAGCACATAGGGTGGAGCTGTTTTAAAAGAATTTCATACATATGAAATTGGCATTAAGGAAGGGTTGTGCAGTATAATATTGGTATTTGATCTTCTAAACAAACATTACGAATGACAGGTAGAATGCCAAGTAAGTCCACGCAGCATTAGAGAGGTGAATATTTAAAGCCAAGTGTAAAAAACAAGCCAAGCATACACAAAGGAGGAGATGCCACGCAATGGCATCAGGAAGGACATTTAAAATGTCAAAATAAACAAATGCCTGGTGGTCTACGTAGGTCAGAGGAGATATTAATAGAGGGAGCCCACATGCAGCAAAATCCATGAAGGAGAAGAACCGTTTTAAAAAATTTAAATAAATGTTATTAGAAAAGGTGCCTGCACAAGGGAGGCTAAGTAATTAGAAGTCTACGCAGGAGTAAATGGATGAAGACATAGGAAATCCATGCTAGTGGCATTTTTTAAAATTTTAAAGATCAACATGCAAATGGCAACTTGCAAGTGATTGTGCTGGTTTGAGAAGTAGAATCCTGCACAAGACATCTGAAATACAAGAAAGAAGCATATTAAAACAATTTTGAAATGCAATGGCAAGTGTAAATTGTAAGATCATGTGCTAAGTGAAAAGGAAAAGTATGTGCAATAAAAATAGAAGACCTGCGCAACACATTTCCCAGTGAATCCTATTGGCAGGTGTAAGCAAAAAAGATAGGCTGCCAAATGCAAAGATACCTTACATTAGTTCATTTAAGCTTTTGTGTAGACTAATAAGGGGATTTTGTAATGGAAAATGGGTCATGTGCAAACAGGGTAATGCCACGCCATGTTGAAAGGTTGTGTAAGCCATCATGAAGAGTTGGAATTCTAATACAAATAGCTATGCATTGTGCCTGTGTAGAAATTAGTGGGGAGACAAATGTCATTGCTAAAAGCAATATGGAGGATTTCCAATCAAATTTCAATCCCACAGATGTTGCGCAGGGGATTGGTGGAGGAGCCCACATGCTGGGTAAGAGAAAACATGTAAACTTCTTTGAGTTTAAATGCCTAAATCCAGTGTAATCTATAGTGAAAGTTGCACAATGTGTATGGGACTAAGACCCAGTGTAGTATAATAAGGAGCTAAAAGACTCAGAAAATGCAAAATGCCATTATCCCACATTTACAAGGGAAAGGGTTTTCAAATGTTTTAGTAAAAAAACACTTACATTAAATTGTAAGTAAGAAGCTAAGAGGCTCCTTGGTGGGCCCCTTGGCTGTATGATTCAGTGCACTTGTGTGACCCATATTTTGGGTGAAAAATGTGAAATTCTTTAAAAGATGAACGGGATTTAGTCCCAAATTGCTCCTAGAGGCAAAACGTGAGGTGCTTATAAGGAAAAATAAAAAAATAACAAAATGTGAAAAAGAGTTGGAGGCTCTCCACATGCGTAGGTGATGTGTGCCTCAAGAAACGTACTAGTGAACGAAAAGACCATATTTTACAGACAGTGCTGGATGACAGGTGGCTTGGCAGACAAGTGGCAGGCGGTCATGCAGTCAGAAGATGCTAGAGATAACCGCTGAGAACATGCGACTAATCGTCGGGCGAAGTTGTGAAAGGATTGCAGTTAGCCGCCATGGTTTCAGAGATTACATGAAAATGTAGTCGCGATGTTGCGAGAGGTTTCCAAGTAACCGCCAGGGCATCTGAGATTGAGTGATTGGAGGCTAGTTAACCCGGTCGTGCAGTTTCAAGATGAAAAATGTTGTCCTTAACATTCTAAGATTGAGAAACCACCGTGAGATGAAGATTAGATCTAAGGGCCTATGCGCAGTCTCCAGATCTAATCAGGGTTAGTGAAATTTTTTAGAGACTTAGAGACTAAACTATGCATGATAACTGTGGTTAAGGTATGGTTAAGGGTGTGGTCAAGTTAAAATCCCTTAGAGACTTAGAGACTAAAGGTAATCTCCAAATCTCTAAAAGAAACCATGATTAAGAAAATGTCCTAGAGACTTAGAGACTAAGTAGTCTCCAAAGCAAACTGGAGTTAAAGGAGGAGTTTGCAAAGCCAGTTAGGAGCAACCACTCAGAAAGTGCCATGTGTCAAAATTTGGTAAGTTCTGGGAAAAAAATGCATAAATGAGAGTTTCAAAGGCAATAAAATGCACATGAATTAAAATATAGATAAATTTAAATAATTATAGTATGTGCAGGTTATTAAAGAGGAAATGAGATTAAAAATTACATAAGATAAAGTATTAAAATGAAAAAAAGATTAGGGCATTATATTTTTTGTATTGTCTAGTGCTAAATATTTTATAGAAAGACTTGAAAATATGCATTCACAGAGAATTTCTCAGAGGAATAAGATCGTATTTTCTCAAACAAATGAAGTCATATTTTGAATCAAATTTGTTGAAGCATTGATTGCAAACAAGAAGCAGTTGTTGAAGGAAGATCAGATTTCTTGGAGGAGAAGATATTTGTTTGAAGATTGATAGGTGTCGGTGGCTGAAATTAATTTTTCAATTTCATATATCTCTCTTCTTCTCAATTGTTTCAAGGATGGTGAAATAAACACTGCAAGGCAGTATTCTAATTCTAGGGTATTATTTTTTGAGTTTTTTTGTCATTATGGATGTACTCAAGCATAAATATCTTAATAGAATACAATGGATTTTCCTGTTTCATATCTGTGATTTCTTTTTATATTTCTATCTATGCTCTTATATGTTTAATCTACAAGGCATTTTGAATGTACTAGTTATAAGGTAACTGTGCAAGTATTTGTAAGTTTTTTTCAAGGAGGGAGTCGATCTTATGAATAATTCCAGAGGGCTAAGTATTAGTGTGATAATTTGATACATGGGCATGAGAATGAGAAGGTGATTTGTAAGGCATCTCATATGAGTTTTTTTTGTGTTTCCATTTAGTAATTTCTAGGGATGTATAGTTATTTGACTCTATTGCCCAATATATAAGGCACTGGTCTTTGCTAGCTATGTAGTCCTTACCATCAATCATTTTTCATTTCTTTTTTAAAATCATGGATGTTCACAATCTATATTGCATAGTACAGACATTGTTGGTGATTCTTTGAAGAAGTGAATCCATAGGTTTTCCTACCTGACCTTAGAGCTCAAAGAGAAGAAGGCTTTAATCCTTATTGCAATATTGAAATTTTCCCTAGTTCTTAGAATACTTATGCAGGCGGGACCTGTATAAGATTGGTTGAGTCTTGGATTCCCATTTATACAAGTCTAAGAATCATCTACAGTTGCATCTGCATAATGGGGTTCAGCTAGAGAGTGCTTATGTATGCAGAGATTGGTGATGTTTTAGGTGCACCCGCTGGAGTGTGTGGAGCTCAAATTAGGAGGATAAAATCCTCATCAATTAGCCTTTTCTTTCCCCTCACTTTGTAGGAAGAAGCAAATTCATGTGAGTTGGACAAAGATCCCCAAGTCTAGTTTGCATATTCTCTTTTAGAACTAAGAGATACAAGAAAAAATGATAACAATGATGGTCAAGATCATTTAGTGTCAACCTAAGATTCTCTACTTCATCCTTTCCTTTAAATACAATAGGTAATAGGAGGAGTTTGTTCATGGTATTGACTGCCCTAGTGATTAGTTTAGACCTTTTATCTCCTTTCTACTCAAATTTTTCCTTAGCTTTAGAGAATGAAATGAAAGATAGTCTCATGAACTCATCCTCATCCATACTTTGAACATTAGTACTTAAAGTTTTGTGCATACTTACAAACAATAGAGTAGTATATGTATAAGGTTCATATTTTACCTCAACTCTTGTCTCTTTCTCTTTTTCTACATCTCTGTCACTTCTCTGTTCAGACTCAATTTTCTGCTCTTCCTCCTTTTGTTCTTCCTTTTCATATTCTTCCTCTTTCTATTCTTCATTTTCCTCTACAATTATGTTGTCAATATTTCTTGCAAAGGGGTCCTTGTCATCAAGTGAAGTGTCAATGGTCACACACACAAAAAACATAGAAATTTTTTTTCATGATATCTTCTCTCTTCTTAACATTCACCTCAGCTATCTTAGAACATTCACCAATTACTATAGCTGTAGGCATAGTAGTTTTAGGAAGTGGAGTCTTCTCAGGAATATTGATCATTAGTATCTGATCTAATGCCTTTTGAGTCTCCTCAAAGACTTCTTCATATTTTCTTCCCATAATTTTCACCAATATTGCCTTAGTTCTCAATAAGGGTTTGATTGCATTAAATATTCTTTCTCTTTCTTGTATTGAAAGTCATGGCAGAATGTCCCTGATAACTTGATTCCTAATAGCCTCATCTCAAATGTGTGCAATTTTTTTTCCTTATTTCTAGACTACCATATAGTTCCTTAGGTGTACTTCCCTCTAACTCTAGTAGATTCTTCTTGAAAACAAGTAAGTAATTTACCACAATTTCTTCAATCTTAAGTTTATCATATTCCTCATACGTGTCATAGTACTTGTTCACTAAAACAAGCTTCTCTTCCTCAATATATTTCTTCTCAATCATCTTCAAGTCTTGCTTCCACACTTGTCTGTCACTAGTGGTCTCTTTTTTGGCTTTCTTCTCTTCTCCTTGAATCATATGCTCCTTAGGGAGTTGCTTGTTAAATGGTAAATAAATAGGTAACCACCAGGTGCTTTATACAATGTTAAGTGTAAAAATGTACATTACCCAATATTGTTGAGTAAGTCACAAATATTGTGATCACAAAATACGCATCGTCTGATGTTGCACTTTTATATATAAGTTCCATGATGTCCGCAAATATTATACCTAAGCTCATTGGAGCTTACTCCACATAATTGGGGGCTAGATATATTCTGGTGTGCTCATCCAATTCTCCCCCTAAGGCCATGCTCGACTAGTTAGGTTGATTCTACTTTTTCTAGCATCAGGCGAAGATCTAGTAGCATCTATTGTCTCTTCCTTAACCAATACATCATTAGACTATTTTACTCTCCATACTTTACCACTACTGTTATCCTTTTATTTCCTAAAACAATGGTCCAAATCACTCTTGTATTATGCCATACTCTTACTAGTACTACTCTCATTCCTTTTTGTATCCATAGGAGGTGGTTCAGCTCTGTTATTTACTCCATTATACCTACAGAACTTTGCTATATGACCTAGATTGTTACATTTGTACCATATACGAGGTTTATTATTCTGATTAACTTGTAATCTACAATTCCTTTCAATGTGTCCAAGGCTATTGTATTTGTAACATATGGCCTTAGTTGTTGATGCTCCTTTGTTGATATCTTGTTTGTATCTAGTTTGATCAGGTTTTCTACATTTTTCTTTGATGTGGACAGAAGTCTTGCTGCTCCTACAGAACCATCTTTTCTCTATTATAATATCTTTCTCCTAGATCTCTTAGGGTGTTCACAACCCTAAACTAAGGTAAGTCACTCCCGATTTTACCTCCTCTTCAAGACTCAGTCCCCTATCAAAATTCTTTTCATCTTCTTCTCCTTTCTTAACATACACAAATAGATTCATTCTACTCACTCAATCAATGTTCTCAGAACATTTCTCCCATTCTCTTCCCTAGCCGGACTATTACCAAGATCGCCTAGGGTAAGATCTCGAGATTCACCCCTATTGTTACTCCTACCAAAAACAAAAAGGAAACTATGTACAAGGGCTCCTCTCAAGTTCCATCCCAACACATGATTCTCACCATGGACTCATGAATATTGAGGGGCTATTACTGTTTACAACCTAGAACGGGTGAAGAACTAATAAATGTTGGAAATACAATAATGGGAAAGCAAGATACTAAGAGGGGGGGTGAATCAAATATTCAGATTTAAACACTTAAAACAAACTGATCCACATTCATACATATATGAATCTAATGTAATCTCAGATAACATCCACACAATGAAATAAATAACACATAACACAAGAACTTGGTAACCCAGAAACCCAAATAGGTAAAACTAGGGTGGGGATGACACCCAAAAAATTCTCCACTACTACAGTAACAAAGTGTGCCTGTTAAGGCTACAAATGTTGATTACAAGATGCAATCTACCTTGTTAAAGGTCTGCTCGGTTAAGAGCTAAAGATCATTACAATCTACCCTGTTAAAGGATTTCAACTTACAATAAAGTAAGAACTCTGTTAGGAGATAAAGAAAGGTCTGTTAGAACCACTCTGTTAAGAGATTTTCACCTGATACAATGATTAGAATGTCTCAAGTATTGATCCTTCATTATGCACTCTGATGTTGATGATGGATCTCCTATTTCTAGTACCTTCTATGATCTCATAATCTGATATAACTTTACTCTATTGTTCACTGTGTTGTCTCTCTTCTTGATCTCTACTTCTTAACAAAATAACCCTCTGTGCATTTTACTTCAAAATGTAGTAACCACACTCTTCATCTTCTATCTTCTTACACACACAAAAAATAGGGTTTAGAAGCAATCTTATATATTTGTTCAAGTCTGATCGCGAGATCTAGATCAACGATCAAGATCTGATACCCATACCTTGATGGTATTAAAATTAATGTTTACAATAGATCATGCATAGGATAAAAAAATTAAATGCATAACTAACTCCGTAGAAGAATATTAAATGCATACATAAGTCAGCCCAAAAAGCTTATACAAGTCAGCCAGATCACTTATCCTCAAATTTTGAATCATTCCAAACATGTATACAAAATCTGTTCTGCTCGGCACTTGACTTCTCTATATCCTACTCAGCTCAGCAATGTAACTTGGCTTGACAATGTGACTAGACAAACTAAAAAACTGCTTAGCAATGTTGCTCGGCCTTGCATAGTTTTAGGTCGGCCACAGTGATAGCCAACTAAAAATGCCTAAGTGAATGACTAAGTGTTGGTCACTAATCATCAACACAACTTAGAGATTAACAATCTCCCCCTTAGATATTAGTGGAAAAAACACACTTATCATTACTTCTATTCATTTCATCAAAATGTTGCCTAGGTATACTAAGTACTCCCCCTAGGAATATACTCATACAAAAAAGTTTATATGCCTTCAAAATTTATATACCAGTGTACATGTTCTGTACTGATGTATTATACTGTATCCTTTCCAACTTCCTTACCAACTTCCCCCTTGTTTTTTTCACTGATTGCTGGTAGGGTTAAGTTGTACTTATCCAAAAAATGTTTATGAAGCTGCAGGGTGGATTCAAATGTAGTATCCCAGCTTTCCTTAGCAATCTTCATAACTTCCAATTTTATTTCTAGCTTGGCATCTAGACTCACTAAACTTTCTACAGTTGATAGATTTGCATTGCTCTATGATAACTCCTTTGCAATTGAAAGTTCCTTCTGTATTACCTGCAAGTGAGGCAACAGGCTTGTCTAAATAGTTATCAATTTGTCCCTAATTCGACCATCTTCAGCCATAATCTCGGCTATTCTCCATTGTGCATTGATCAACTTAGTAAGATGGAAAGAACTAGAAGCAGTATCTTTACCCAAAGTAGTGCCAATTGATCTCAAATATAACTATAGCTTCTCAACAAGCTATAGAATATCCTTTGTGAAAAATTCAACATCACATAATTTCTTGTACAAAGAATAAACATTGGCAGTAACTTTCTCTAAAGTTTCTACAAGAATAGAAAGTTCAACCTGTTTTGTTGCAATCTCTTCTAAGATTTTCTTCAGAACTTTGCTCTCAAATATTCTCCTAGACCATTGTAGAAGTTTTTCATTGTTGTCTATGTCATCATTAGTTACCTTATATACAATGTTAACTAACTGATCAATAATTAGAGCTTGAGGCATTTCATCCTCTAAGTCAAAAGCCTTTGCAAATATGTCTTTGATGAAATGCAACACTTGCTTTTGCTTTTGTTCTATCTTCATCTCTTCATGTCTCTTCTTCCTCTTAAGTAATTCCTGAAGAGTCCCTATTTGTTCAAAAGATAATTCATTGGGATCCCATTGTGGAATCATAATGACCTCATCTATTGTTACATCTAGAGTTTGAGACTTCTTCTTTAGAACTTTCTTTTTCTTCAACTCTGGTGAACTTATGCTCGGTAGCATAATAATTTTTCCTTTGACAGTGTCAATGTCCATTGCCTCTTTTAATTCAGTCAATAATGTTTGTGGATTGGGCATACCAGCATTTTTAGGACCTGTAGGAGTGGATGATGCAGAGTGTGGTAGATCAACCAACACTTGCATTGCCTCTTCTTCCTTAGGCTTATCAACAGTATCCTTTATCACTATTCCACTATCTAAAACTATTTTCACAACCTCTAAAATAGGTGGATTCTGTGAAGTTACCTCTTGTGCATTTGTTTGATGTTTCTCTTCCCCTTTCTAATCATTGAAAACTTCAATTATCTCATCAGATGCTATGGTCTTTCCTTCTTCAGTATCAGTTTCCTTAATAGGCAAATCAGTGTATTTACCACTCGGCATATCTTGTTCCTCGGCATTCAAATTGCTTGGATCATCAACTATAAAATCCATAGGACTATCTGCAGTCTGATCAACAAAGTTTGTTGATTCTAATGCATCTTTGGTCTTGTGTTGTTCAATAGCAATTTGACCTTGAGTCATCTTTGGCTCAGGGGTAGTTTTCACTTCAACTTCTTTTGTCTTTTTCTCAGATGTTCCCTCACCAGATTTCTTATCTGTTGGAATGGCTAGTCCAAAGATTACCTTCTGAATCCTTGTGCTCAGTTGTACTGCACCTTCAATATCATTTTTCAGAATAGCATAGCCTCTGAGTTTAGAAACAAACCTATTCTTGTAATCCTCAATGAATTTGGCTCTTTGTTTTGAAGTTAACTCAGGTATTACTTGGACTAGAGTTCCTTCCCTGATCTGTCTCTCTGTGGTAAGTGAAAATTCCCATTTACTTGACAAAAAATCATATTGTTCATTCGGCACATGGTTTCCTATCTCTGTAGGAGTTAAATTGAAAGTACTCATCATATCCAAGAGTGCTTCCTGAACTTTGTGCCTATCCACATTATTCAATTTCTCATACTTAATGAACATGAAAGTTGCTAGGGTAAAAGCACAATAATTTGTCACCCTTTTACAAAGGAAAAGGACAACAACACCAAAACTGTAAAACTTCAAGGGCGTAAAAGTCACATTTCTATTGAGAATTTGAAGATGATGTAGACTGATGAAATGTGTCAAATAGGATGAATTATATGCTTATAATTTTTTTAAAAAAAATTGAACAAAAATTAATATTTTTTTTGAAATTTTTAGGTCTATTTTTCATTTTCTAAAAAAACTGTAAATCAGGGAGTTTACTTCCCGCCAAATCATTATAAGTAAAACATTGTTTTTTCCTCCAATTTTAGAATATGTTTTAGATGACATGTATAGGTAGTGCAAAAAAAAAGAAATAAGTGTTTTCGATGTATAGTTTGCCCGTTATAAGTATTCAAATTCGAACTTACTTGAAATCAATAGTTTTTGTCTCCCACCATTTTTATCCTATCAAAACTATATTAAAAACCAAATAAATTACATATTATTGAAGATGACTCTCTTATCTAGTGTTATTTATGATTTTAAAAAATTTCTGAATTGATTTAGAATTTTTTTATATTATCCGAAGCAACGACTTTTGAAAGCTTTAATAACGTACATGTAGTTTTTAACAAATTTGTTCAATGTTTTGTAGTTGAAACAATATAAAATTTATATGACGAGAATCATAGTTCCAATATCTAGAAAAGGGCACTTTTATTTTTTTGACATTGTCTAGTTTGAGCAGAGAAAAAACCAGCAGAAGTGCAAACTTCTAGATTTTTTATGTTTTTGGAGGTTTGGATGCCACATGGCATGCCACCTAGGTAGACTGGGCCGAGTCAGACTCAGCCCAGTCAGACTCGGCTGAGTCCTACTAGCCCTCCCATTGGCTCACACATGAGCTGACTTGGCCATGTAGGCACCATTCGGTGCCATGTTGACTCGGCCGATTTTGATTGGGCCGAGTTGGACAGGGCCGAGTCTAACTCATCCAAGTCAAACAAATTGTCCTAAAAGGTGACAGATTATTGTGCTTTTACCCGCTAACCTTGCTGAATTTCTCAAAGTGTCACATACCTCATCAATACTAGCTCGTTTCATAAATTGTGTTGTAGGTATGTTGCTGGGTGCATCAATTTCTGTCTTTTCATCATCATTATCTGTCCCTAAGTCTAGTTTCCTTCTTGGTCTCTTTGCTAGCTTACTCAGCTCAGCCTTAGGAGCAATCTTAGCTTCCTTTCCAGAACTGCTTTCTGCAACCTTCCTCTTTCCATACACTTTTGTTTTTAATTCTGCTGGAGAAGTAACAGTAGATGCTCTATTCCTCGGATGATTAGTTGGAGGAGGTGTAACCTTAGGTTTATCTTTTCTCGGCTTGGTTACTATGAAAATTAGTGGTCTTTTACTCTTAGCTTTCTTAGTGACCTCTTTTGATGCACTCACTTCCTCCTCTGTAAATATATCCTCACCTTGTCCAGTGGTTAGGCCTAAAGGTGCATCCTCAGGTTCTTCATCACTACCTAAAACAACCATTTTCTTCAGATTTTTCACAATCTTCTTTCTTTTCCTCTCCATAGTTCCCTCATTCAAGCTTCTAGAAATTTTAGCTTTAGCTTCATCAAAATTTCCAAATCTCTTTGCTGTAGTATCAATTGC
>MU224676.1:211385-234521 GCA_018584345.1 Thuja plicata | reverse complement strand
TATATATATATATTTCTCAACATCAAGTCGGCTCTCTAAACATTATCACATAGTTGACTCTCAATACAAAAATAAATAATGTAAAGAGAAAATAAAAATTTGGCACTCTTACATAGCCAAAATATAGGTTATCCAAAATTATAATCCAACTTAAAGCTTACCATAAGTCCACAACATACTCCTTAAATCATCAGTATTATTCAATTACTCTGTTACATTGTTTGGCTATCTTCGTTTGTCTTCAAATCTCTCTAACTCACTGTAATCATCGCCAAAACTAAATCAATCTTAGGTGGAGGTCATACATACTCTATAGTATCTTCCACTAAGCTCGTAATTCATAACTCATCATACTTGATCTTCGATACCCAAAACAATATTGTTATTCTCTGTGTTTCTGCTTCTGTACTTAGTCATTTTGAAGATTGTATCTCCAAAACTATACTTTGATGCATTCAATCAATATACCATATATGTTTATGTAAATGGCAACCCATAAGTGTCTCATATCATACAAAAATCATCACTTGCCAACACATACACCCAACAATCTCCCACTTTAACATCAATCACCAATAGAGAAAAAACCACACAGAGATACCCCAGACATCTTTGTAATTAATCACATAGATAAAGTAGGCCTTGAGAACATCTCAACATTGCCAAGATTTGTTCCAACACTCTCTGAATGAGTCTCCTCCAGTTCATATCAGAAAAAAATATCTACTCCTCAAATTTCTCTGACACTAGAATCGAAAACACTCTTGATCAGTTCTTCTGTTATTGCCTCTTATGTTTTAGTATAATTCTTCTAGTTCAACTGCTGATATAATTTTTGAATCTCAATATTCACCTTCTCCACACAATTAAACATATTTTTTTCTCAACAACATTTATGATGCCAACAACAACAATTTGACGCGTGTCCCTCACAAAACATAACACACTGATGGGTATTTAGAAAGGCTTTGTTGGAATCATCTTAACAAATCAGACATCACGTTTTTAATGAACTTAGGTTCCTTCTTAATCTCCTTTCCATATTGTCTATCAACCTTTGACAAATTCTAATAAAAATTTACAACAATGTGGTATGTGTGACAATCTAGTAAAAGTGCATACACATTGCTAATTTGGCCTCGATGATTCATGATAATGACCTGTGATGTAAAGTTAGCAGCCTCCTTGGCGGGATCATTCTTGGATTCATAGGCCACAAATACTCTCTTGAGATTCTTCACAACTAAATTCTTAACATTGAATCCCACATTATCACCAAGCAATGCCTGCTGAAGAACTTCATGATGCATTTCAACAAACTTAACTTTAGTAGTGAGCCCAGTTGGTCCAAATTTGATAATTGTACCTAGCTTCAACACTCCATTCTCCACACGTCCCATAGGCACAGATCCAATCCGACCAATATTGTAAAAATAGAAAACCATTTTCTTCACTTTAAGGGTGAAATCCAGCAGAGCATGTTCTCGGGTCTATCCATCCTTAGAAATACCATCCTCAAAACCTCCAATTGTTGAATCAATAATCAACACCGCACAATCACCTTGTGATGTTACAGTATTCATTTTCTTAATTAAATCATGATGGCCATGAGCATCAATAAAAGTGCAATAGTACTTAGCGGTCTCAAACTTCCATAAAGCAATATCAATGGTGATACCATGTTCACACTCCACCTTGAGCTTATCAAGCACCCAAGAATACTTGAGTGACCTCTGGTTCATCTCAAAATTCAAATCTTGGTCAACCTTTTTTAATTCACTATCAAGCATTAATTTTTTCTCACATTCATTTTCTGCGTGTACACAACTATAGGAAGCTCTCATGTTTTTGCCCAAAACTTCCAGAAATGTGGGTCCTTTGTACTAAACCAAGTTGGAATATCGCTCAATCATATTGTCACTAACTCTTTCCTTTGCACCACTTATAGAATGCACATGCATTTTCACTCTGGCTTTATCAAGGACAAAACTCAACCAACCCACCTCCTCCATAGGTGAATACAAACCTTCAACCATGCGCGAAGAAGATTCACTATTGTGTGGCTTTGAGTGGTAGTCTTGGTTGCTTCCTATTTTTTGCATGAGATCGTGGAAGCCCACAACAATATAGCCTATGAAATTTTTTCCGTCATTGAGAAATTACCCATCTTTGAGTACCTTGTTCTTTATAGATTGGCTACTTTGAACACACAGTCCATCGACATCCAACTTGGCTTGAATGAGATTTGACAACTCCTCCTCTCCAAGCCCTGCTAGCTTGCTAGTCCAATCTTTTCCTTTTTTTCTTTAGACCTCTCTTTAATATTCTTGGCCATAGCCTTCTACCAAGCTTATTTTTCCTCATATCTCTGCAGCTTCTTCGATTTATTCTCCGCACTTTTAATTAGTGGAGGTCCATTGACTTGAACCTCTTCCTCTTTTTTAGACCAATGTTTGGGTGACATAATATCACCGTTGCAGTGAGGAGCATATGACTCATTCCAATGCATTTTGTTTTCCTCCATGGATGCTCATTGAGAGCCCCATTAATTCTTCTCCTACAATCAATACCAGATTCCATCATGCCTATGAAATCCTCCATAATAGAATCAGTTTTAGCATCTAATTTATCTAAAAACTTCTTCCGTGTATTCCCAGAAGTCACAAGAACCCGAGTCTTCAGGAGAACAAACAACTCCCACTTCATCATCACTTTCTTGATATCCATATGACATAGAAATGAGAGATCGAACCCAATCTAGAAAATTATCTTGGTGCATTTTCTTGGAATTTCTTCACGATTCAAAAATAGATATTACACCATAGGTATGATACCAATTGTTGATGTCGAGCTAAAAAAATGCAGAAAACAAAGTAAAAATAAAATGAAAAATAACATACACAAACACATAGAAAAAAGACAATGAATTTATAGTGGTTGACCCATGCCACATCCACTTTCCACCTAGGATTCTCTATTTTATTAAATTATCACAATAATACAACAACCATTACATGGTGCATTTAATCAAAGCTAAATGTGGAAGATGAAAAGATTTTCAGTTTGAAAAAGAAGTGTTGACTGATATTCTTTGCAAGAAAAGATGTTACATGTCATTGAACTGAAATTCTCAACAAATAACAACTATTACATAAATAATGGACTTCATACACCCAACATCTAGAACATACGTATCCTTTGTTGCATAGGAATATATTTTTGCATGCTCTTGTTAATGTTATAATTCGATTTGATTTGAGTGCCAAAGGTCAACACTACAATACCAGATCACATATTGGTCACCTAATAGGAAGTGAATAAATCAAATTTAAATTTTAGCCATCCATTTGATCTTTTCCAACCTGATAGAGAATATGATCTACCATAGATTTTTTCTATAACCTTCAAGGACTTCTATAAAAAAATACCTTTTGGAAATGTTAGTCTCCACATCATAACATATTACTATTTTTATAGTGGCTTGAAACTATAAGTTGTGATAAACAAAGAATCTCTAGTGGAATGAAAATATTCTACCATTATAAATGACATATGGACTCTCTTTATCATTTCACTTACGCACTCGATCATCAAAATAATTGCATTGGAATGACAAGTTTGAACAAAGTGATAATTATTGCCACTTAAAATTTCATGAAAGACACATCAATATTTTGTTGGCAAGTGGATCATTCAAGAATGTTAAAGAACACATTAGGGTTGCGATTTGTGGAAACACATCAGTTATGAATAATTTCTTTGAGTCAAACTCAATTTTGGAGTTAAGGCTTGCAAAATGACTAAGTCCAGAAAGTAGATAATAGGGTACAAGAGTACAGTTTTGGGCAGCGAACACTTTATATAATAAATGAAGACATGTGAGCTTAGAGGAAGGTATGTTTGGGTATGATAGACCTTCAGTTAGGTCTCTTCAGTTTTGGATTTTAGAGATGAAAGATACAAATGTTTGAAGACATAGAAACACAGTTAAACATTAAGACAGAGCAGTTGAATGTTCCTGATGATTGAGGGAGTGTAATGTGGAATCCAAATGTGCTATGTTGGATTTGGATTGTTTATTACCAATATTTTTTTAGTGTATGATCTCTCACTTTGTATTTACTTTTTGTATAAGTATTGGTTCCATTTTGTGAAGTATTTGGGAGCTGACTAGGTATGTAATAATGTATGTATATGAAGAGCTTTTGAGAAGTGAAGTATGATATGCATGTGAACAAATGACTAGATGCATTATGATGTTAGAATCCGATAGATGGTGATGTGAGATACAAATGGAACTACCTAAGCATAGTAGATGATTTTGTATGTTCGTTTTGATGACAAAATATTGTAACAGAGACATATTTTTGATTGTATGATCAGTGAGCTCAGTGTATACCTTTAACAAGGTTTTATCTTTGTTTAACATGGAAATGTACTAATCTAGTATTCAGCTCCTAACAGGGCTAGGTCTTCCAATAGGGACATGATAATTGTAGTGCATATTTTTTGGTATCATCTGCACCATGGTTTTCCCTTGTCTAGGGTTTCCTCGAGAACAAATTCATGGTGTTATGAGTTGTGTGTGTTGTGTTTATGTTCTTTTCATTTCAACAATTATATGGTTACTTTGGATTTTGATAAGTTTAAGTTTAAAGTGATGTAATATTGATTCACCCCCCCTCTCAGTATTATTTAATCCTAACAATTTGTTTCAGAGCTATTGGTCATTGGAGAGAAAGTCTAACTACTTAAGGAAGATCAAGATGGATTCTGAAATTTTGGAAGAAAAATTTGAAGCAACACATGAGGACCTTGATAAGGTTAAAGCATAAAATGGTGACTTGAAATTAAAATTGAGAAGAGAAGAAGGTTGCATCAAGAAATAGACGGAACAACTTGAACTATCAAGCAGTTAGAGACAAGATCTTATGGATAAGATAAATGAGGATTCAAACACTAATACTTCAAATCAAATAAAACAAATTCAACAAGAGAAAGATACTTTGAAGCTTGACCATGAAATTAATTCTTTTCAAATGGATAAAGAGATTCAAATGGTAAAGAATTATAGAAACAAAATTGAAGAAACCTTAAAAGGTTATATTTTGATGGGACAAATGTAGATTGAACTGGAAGACTATAAGTGCTTGGCTAAACAATTGTCTTAGCAACACATATCATTGAACTGCTACTTCAGGATTAGACAGCATAAATGGCTACTAAGTAGATTATTTAGTCTCATTTAATTATCGACCAGGGACGTAAAATTGGAATGGTTTTTGCAAAGTATATGCTTCAAACCTTCTGGATTCTCATGGCTAAACCTATGGAATTGAAATACATTATGCTTTAGGAATCTATACTATCTAAAGTGAATTAATTTACCCTAAGAAAACAATAATCATGAATAGGGGTTACACTACTTGCCTATGCTATAGGAACAGTTCACCAGTTCTGTTACCAGTGGTTGTAGGAACAACAAAGTTCTATCTACTTTTTAACGAACAAGGAAATAACTTCTAATCTAATAAAGAGATTCAATCACCAAGTGGGCCCCCTTGGATGAGTGAATAGAAATGCAATAAAGATAAGAGACTGAAACTCAAATTATGTACTCTATTCATTCATGGAGAAAATGTACTTGAAAAGTAAAAAATAGTGTTACAATGTCAGCTTCTATTCCTGAAATTATCAACGAGCTCCCGACTCTAAGAACTACAAAAGTCATCTTATTTAAAGAAAAACTACACTACTCCCTAAATCTAGGATCACTCCATTAATGAGGATCACCAATGGATACAAAGTACTCATAACAAAAAATATCGAATAGCAACAGAATGCCTTCAAGTTCTTCCCAGAATATAACATGCAATGGTTCTAGATCTGCGCACGGTGTCTTCTCATGAACTGGATTGACTCGTCCCTCCGTGAAAGATTCAACACCATGCTAGTATTCTTGAATGTGCCATGACTTGATTCCTACAAAATGGTTAGCATACACAACTTTGGACACATTAATATATTTTATCATTTTAATACTAAGAAAGAAGTGTTAGTTTCCATTCGATATTCTCGCACAACATTCAGCTAGAGAAAGGAGACTACCCATAATCATAGCATAGGAGATAGGATTCTTTATTTAGCATGCAACTACTTATATCCTGAAACTTCTATCCATAAGTTCTAAGAAAAATACATCATGTCTTTACCATTCATTTTACCTACTTATGTCCTTATATATATATATATATATATATATATATATAACCATAAGTTTTAAAGTCTCTATTTTGAAAGCAAACTGTTGAAGAAGGAAAGTAAACAACATGGAAAAGATGGCCTTTTGAGAGGCTCATCATTCCCCCCAACTGCACTATTGATGGTCGCCAGTAATCATGAAATTACAGATCCTGGCTTGAAGCCTCAGGTCACTAGCGGTCTTTACACCTGGTTCATCAACAACATAGTTAAAATATCCATGGTTGTCCCGAAGTCTATCCCACCTCTTCCTTTCCTGAATCATATCATGATCTTTTGCACTCTCATTTACTGTGAGTAACAGCTGCAAGAGGATAGGAGGTTGAAACCTTAAGGGCATCCAATAATGCAGTTGTGTTCGGCCCAACATTGTAAACCATGGGTCTTGGCAAGTAGAAAGATTTAAATTTTGTGGAGAATGAGGCTCCCTAATTTTTAAGTCATGGGGCATCTTTATCCACCTCTGCCTACAAGCTGCAATCATGGCCTCAATATCTTGTGATGAATTTTGTTCCCAATATGTGTATACCTACTCTCTGACTAGAAGAACCTTGAGAGACCCACTAGGATTCATTGTGATTGAGATCCAATCAAGGAAATTCTGCCAAGAACTTTGAACTTCAGGTCTCATCATGAGGAGTGTGTCTATCTCACTTTCCCTATATGGTAGAGCCTGATGTTCTCTACTGATCTCATTCTGAATCTAGGACATTACTGCCCTCAACTGAACATCTCCCACTTAAAGAAGTGAATTCCAATCTCTATTGTCTAGCACAACAAGATTGTGTAGATATAATTCACATAACAGGTTCTTGATGGGGATGGCTGCTGACTGGAAGGCATTATAAAATTTGTGAGGTGTAGCAATATAAGGATTTAATCCCTCTACAATCCTTGTCTATTGAAAGTTAACAAATTGTTCCTTAAGGAACAATGCATAAATTGTAGAAGGTGACCTACATACCATTGTTGTAGGAATAAATTTAGTGATATGCTCAATTCTCCTCTCTAATACTGCAATCTGATTTGTTTTTTGTTCAAGTTGACAAGCCTGTTCCTCAATTATCATTTTTAGTTTTTCTGTCTCTAGTTCCCATTGTGTCTTTTCCCATGTGAAATTTTGGTACAAACTCAATCCTGATGCTAACGGTGTGGATAAATTTGATGGTGGCATGGGTTCTTTTTGTAGAATATTAATCCACTCAGATGCAGGTTGAGGGATCTTTACTTCCTCCTATTCAGTGGAAGTAGTCTATTTTCCTTTATCACTAGTTTTCACCGATTCATCTGCTTGGCGGGATTCATCAATGGAAGCTTTTTCTTTCCAAATGACAAGCGTTTTCATCGAATCATCCTCTTGGGATGACTTAGCTTCCCTGACCAGCGTGTCCAATCCATCTCTACTCAATTGTTCAAACACTTCCTCAATAATTTCCTCGTCCACTATAGGAAATTAATCAGGGGTTAGATTCTCTAAACTGTCATCAGAATCTTACCCGATAGAGTTATTGAAAAATCCCTCTATTTCTATAGAATCCTTATCACTATCTACAAGGATGTATTCAACTTGTGGATCATATGTAGCTTCATCATCCATGATGTGGGCTAGGGTATCATTATTTGTTCTTTTTGAAGCCATTCCCTCCGAAGAGGACTTCTCTGTAGATTCAAAGGATTAAACATTTATAATTGAATCAGGGGTTTTGTTTTCTTTACTAGTACTAGTAGAAAGTCAAGAACTTTTCCTGATAGGGGTTTGAAAAGAGCTCATAGGTTCCTTGTGTTTCTTCCTGCTGGAGGACACCTCCTCCGTAATGGCTATAGGAGGTTCTTCTGGTGTCTCCTCTTTAGGAGAAGGCAAGGGTTCCTCAGGTATCTTACCCACATTTTTATTATCATTTGGTTTTTGTTCTAGAGTCAAACCCTCTGTATCTATGTTTTTTCCTTTATCCTTCATAATAGAAGACCTATTTTCCTCTAATGGTGAAGTATCATGAGTGGCATCATCTTCCCTATTTTTTCCTTTCTTTTTATCAGAAATAGGAGTACTATCTTTGCAGGCTCTTTTCCTAGATAAGATAGGTCTAGAAGAGGACGCTTCAGGAATGGGTTCTATTTTATGAATTACTTTACGAACCTCTATTTATGTATTAACCCTACTACCTACACCCTAGCCTCTAGGGCCAACCACCCTAGGTATTAATTCATTCATGGCCAATAATTCTTCCCATGTCTTGATTGATTGTTTAATTAACTCCCTTTCTACAACTAGCTTAATTAAATAGTGATGGGAAATAGATTGAGATTTTCCTGACTAAACAAAAGACGCCTACTTTTTCACAATATTAAAAAGAAAACTAGGTAAGTTTACTGGCCTGTTTTCATGGCAGAGGGCGCTCAAAATCTTGAAATGAAGTCAATGTAGGTACTTGTAATGGCCCTCATAGGTGAAGTAGGATATTATAAATGTAGCTGGCTACAAAAAATCCATGGGTAATGATGTTCTTGAAGTGCCCTGCTTCTTATCAATATCCAACTGTGGGCCACTATGTAGGGTAAATTGTGCCCTGGCTGTGCGCAAGTCAATATCCTTACTCCACTTTTCTCCTTCCTACAGAAACATTGAAACTTCCACTATGATGTCTTCTGAGAATTCAATCCTTAGACCCTTCACTACTACAAACCCATTGTTCAAAGTATTCAGAAATTGAAAAGCAATTTCTTCATCGAAGCCATTAAGGCTTAAGGAGTAATCCAACCATCCCCATCTCTGAAGCAATTCATAGGTGGTCGGGTCCCCAAGTAACACTTGATGATTTGTAGGCTCATTCCTTTGAAGGTATACTCCCATTGCAAAAAAAATGGCTCTGCAGGAGTTGCTTAGACACTACAGAAAATTGGAAAATGTAGGACTTCTTACGGACGTAAGATGTTTTTTATGAGAAAAATTGAAGTACATAGTAGCTTTTAATTCTAGGCAAATTAGCACTATTTTGAATGGTTTTCATAAATACATTCAGGTGTGTTAAGGTCTGCCACCCAAACACGTCACAAAAATTCCATTATTAAGTGAACCTTAACTTTAAATTGCTTTCAAATCATGATGACTTAATCATGGAATGACAAATAAGCTCCCACATGATGTCAGTCACCGTGAAAAGACAAGAAAGAAATAAAGTTTGCCTTTTTGCATGCTAAAATTGACTTGGAAATATTGAAACAAGCATTAAATAACCCCTTCCCCATCTAAGTCTAAGGCATGGGTCCAACCATGCCTTTGTGTGCAAGAATAAGAAAAAGAAAAGAACACTCTTTTCAAAATAATAAAGGAATAAAATAACATATGTGCAAAAGTACATGTTACTAACCGGAGAGGTGCTGCAAGAAGAGTGTGTTGTTATGGAACACACACTGATGGAGTAATGCTATGGTATGGACACATGAAAGAGAGAGGAGGTGATGCAAATTTTTATTGCGGAGAAAGCAAATCATGGCAGTGAAATGTTTATTATGGAAGCTGGGATATAATCACAGCTTGGCAAGAATCAGGGTGGAAGACCCAGATGCTTCGGCTGGAGAAGTGGAGCTGTCCAAGCTCTACTAGAATTACTGTAGGAAGTATTGAAAACTCACAGGGTTGTGATATATCTTAATATGAAACCCATTTACAAGGAGTTTGAATCTGACAGGATCAATTGTAGATAGCTGAATGATACCATTATCAAAAGCTGAGACTATTTGATAGGGCCCTAACCAACGGGTCTAAAATTTTCCTGGAGTATGCTGATATTGTGAGTCATCGAGCAAGGCCCAATCACCAATAGAAAACTTCTTATCCTTCATAAATCTGTCATGCCACTTCTTTCGTTGCTTCTATATCATTTTTGTGTTGTGAAGTGCAGACTTTCTGTATTCATCTAATCCATTGAGCTGCAGGAGCCTATCCTCTTGAGCCTTAGTCAGGTTAATATCTAACTCTAATTTCATTCTCAGATTCTTATGGTGAAACTCAATAGGCATGGATGTATATTTTCCATAAACCAACTCAAATGGAGAAAATCTAGTAGTATTTTTCCAAGTTGTTCGGTAAGCCTATATGGCTTCAGGACGGCGAGTAGTCCAATCCTTTTTGTGCACAACAACTATTTTGGTCAGAATGGCTTCTATTTCCTGATTTGTGATCTCAGCCTACCCATTGGCTTAAGGATGGTATGGTGAAGATTTACCATGCGTCACCATGTACTCATTTATCAATTCAATAGTAAGATTAGAGGTGAGCTATGCCCCTTGATCTATTACTATTTCTCAAGGTACACCAAACCTAGTAAAAGTAAACTCATAGAGAAACTATGCTACCTTATGATCCCTTGCATGCCTCATTTCTTTTGCCTCAACCCATTTTGTGGCGTAATTAGTGCATACTAAGATATAAGACTTACCATGTGAAGATGGCTCAATGGGGCCAACAAAATTGATGCCCCACTTGTCAAATGGTGTTACCACCACCTGAGGCTGTAGGGTAATTTCATTAGATTTGGTGGGGCATCCCATCCTTTGGTATTGGTCATAGTGCCTGGTATGCTGAACTGCATCTTTATGTAATGTAGGCTAGTAATAACCAGTTGTCAACACCTTGTATGCTGTCCTTTTTCTGGTAAAATGGCCACCACATAGCTCATCATGACATGCCCAAAGGATTTCATAGGTCTCATCTACATGAACACATCTATGGGTGACTTGATTAGGACCTATGTAGAACATAACTCCAAAGATCCATGAAAAGTTGAAGCTCTTCTCAACTAGCAGCCGGTGTTCATGCAGTGAAAAATGAGTTGGTGTTCATCCTATAGCAAGGTAGTTGGTGATGTCAGCATACCATGGATTATAAGTTGTAATAGAGAACAGGTTCTCATCTAGGAAGGTATCATCAATTGCTGTAGGATCATCAGGTACTTGTAATCTATAGAGGAAATTAGCCACTAAATTAGCTTTTCCTAGTTTGTCAATAATATTTATATCAAACTCCTGCATGAGGAGTAACCAGTGGGCTAACCTACCAGAAATGGCAGGTTTATTCATCAAGTATTTGATTGCTGAGTGATTAGTATAAACAAATACTTCATAACTGGTTATGTAATGTTTGAATTTATTTAGTACATAGATTACAGCAAGAATTTCCTTCTTAGTAACAGTATAATTTAGTTCAACACCTTGAAAAAAATTTCTTATGTAATAAATGGTGTGCTCAACTATACCTTCTTTATGTCCCAACAATTCCCCAATGGCATAGTTAGATGCATCTATGTAGATATGAAAGGGTAGCTTCGAGTTAGGCCCTCTAAGAATAGGGGTGTTTGTCAACATATCTTTCAACTGCTGGAATGATGACTCATAGTCAGTTGTCCATTCAAATTCTACTTCTTTCTTCAATAGATTATACAATGGGGCGGCAAGTTGGATGAAGTTCTTGATAAATCTCCTGTAGTACCCGACATGACCAAGAAAACTCTAGACATCCTTCTACTTTGCTGGAGTTGGGAGTATAAGGATGACTGCAATCTTTGTAGGATCAACCTGGATACCAAATGATGAGAGGTAATGCCCTAGGACAACTACCTCCTCCATCACCATATAACACTTCTCACTATTAAGTGAGAGGTTGTAGTCCTGACATATTTTAAGAATTGTTCCCAAATTAACATGAGCCTCTTCAAATGTAGGTCCATATATAGTGAAATCATCCATGTATATTTTAACACAGTCAGCAGCAATGTCAGAGAAAATGCTTATCATTGCCCTTTGAAAAGTAGTAGGTGCATTACATAATCCAAATGGTAGAACATAATAAGAAAATGTTCCTCATGGATAGGTGAATGTTGTTTTATCCTAGTCTTCTGGTGATATCTGGATCTGGTTGTAGCCAGTGAAACCATCTAGGAATGAAAAATACTTCTTGCCAGCAAGGTTGTCAAGTACTTGTTCAATAAAGGGAAATGGAAAGTGATCATTCATGATTGCTTTATTAAGCTCCCTATAGTCTACACAAAATCACCATTTCCCAACTTTCTTGGGGACAATTACAAGAGGGGATACCTAGTGGCTGTCAAAAATAGGATATATAAAGCTAGCTTGGAGGATTTTTTTCTAATTCGGCTATCTCTTAATGCAAGGTTTATTCTTCTTTGAGCTTGCCTAATAGGTCTGGAATTAGGGCTAATACAGATCTTATGGGCACACAATTTTTTCTCAATTCCCTTCATGTCAGTATAGTCCCATGCAAAAGCTTACTGATTCTCTTTTAAAAGATGGAGAAGGCTAGACATCTGAGATTTAGTGAGAATATTATTGACATTCAATTCCTTACCTAAGGCAATCTCTACTCTTTTAAATTTATCCAACATAAGAACCTCTATAAATGAAGGTGACTTTATTTCATGGGGCACCAAAGTATGGAGATAATCAGGTGCTACATGAAACTTAGATGAGGAATTCTTGGACAATATGGTTTGCAGGGAACAGTCAAGGAGATGACATGAGGGTTCTTCAGAGCCATACTAGTTTTTAAGGATTGCCACTAGTATGGCATCTTCCTCCTTCGAGGCCATGAATGGATCTCTACCAATAACCATAAGCTGCTGAATTGAATTGGCTTTGAGGGGAGCATCTCTTAGATCCTGCCAGACAAATTGGTCAAGTTTAGCTTGGGGTTTGGCTGGAGAATACAAATTTAATTTCTTGGTATTAACACCATCAGATATGGTCATTTTTCCTCAGTGGCATGGAATGCAAGCATCTGTTGTGGCTAACCAAGGCCTTCCTAGGATTAATGGATACCCTCCTAGTGTGGCTTTGGGGACAGGATGATAAAATCTGAGGGGTAGTCCAAGGAATCTAGTGTGACAACAATATCCTCTACCATACCATCTAGTTTGACAGTGAAATTATCAGCTAATTAGAGTATGGATGGTGTTTCCCTCAACCCAATGATACTAAGTCTTAACAACACATCCATAGTCATAACATTAATAGAGGCCCCT
Organism: Thuja plicata; assembly: GCA_018584345.1. Taxonomy (NCBI): domain Eukaryota; kingdom Viridiplantae; phylum Streptophyta; class Pinopsida; order Cupressales; family Cupressaceae; genus Thuja; species Thuja plicata. The sequence goes on along the minus strand of MU224676.1, from coordinate 221,223 downwards.
AAATCAACAAAGACGTTCTGTATTTGTATACCATTAATGTGAATGGTAACCACTAGAATCTCAAGATCAGAGTATTTAGGCATCAAGGCTTTACTAAGCATAAGATCAAAAAGATGCCGAAGAACATTGACAGTATCAGGATATTTCTTTTTCCTACAAGGGTGCTTGATACAGTCTTCCTTGAATTTTTTATTATAAATTGGAATTTCCTTGAGGGTATCTAATAATGGTATTTGGACAGTCATTTGCTTCAGTTTCTCAATCAGATCAGTTGCAATAGGATTCTCTTTAGGGGTTACTAAAGGTTGGGCCAATCTTTGCGGGTAAGGTAGAATTTTCTCAACTGGAACAGGCGGTGCAACAGGCAAAAAATTAGTATTTTGATTGTCAGAAACTTCCTCAATATCAAAAACATCAATTATTATGGGTGCTCTAGGTGTAGGCAATGTGGTCCCTAATCTTATTTGGATGTCATTCACTTGTAGTGAATATGTCTGCTGCTTGTTATTAGGATTTGGATTTGCTTGCATAGGCAGATGTGGTTTTTGAGGACTATTATTGACTGCGGGAGATGGAGGCATAATAGCTTGTTGCTAAGGTGGAGGCATGATAGCTTGTTGCTTATTACACTAATTTGGTCCCCACTAAGGTTGTTGTTTCCAGTTACCATGTGGTTTCCATTGGTTATTCTACTGTGGCCGCTGGTAAGGGTTAAATTTCTATTGGTACAAATTAAACTACTGATGGTATGGGTTAAACTCCTATTAAAATTTATGGCTATACTGAGGCTGCTGAAAATTTTGGTTGTTCTATGGCTACTGGTTATGCCAATTATTATTCCAATTCTATCCTTGAGGAATAGAATTATGGGGGTTTTGATTCTACCACTTATTACTATTATTATTATTATAACCAAAATGATTTAGGGGGTCTTGAGGCATACCTTGTCTCTAAGACCATGGTCTCCTTTGAGCCATGTAAAAGACCTCTCCATTCTCCTCATCTATTGCCTTGAACTTTGTGGGAATTGAGGTAGTGTCCACAGATGCAACAGTTTTGCACTTACAATTTCTTTTCTTCTCTCTACAGTGTGAGCAGAATTGAGCCAGCATAGCTTCTGCATCCTCTTTCTTCCTTTGAGCTTGCATGGTGTCCAGATGAGTTGCCACGTCATTGATAATGTCCTGCTTGAAATTAGATAGGAGGTTGGACATCTCTATCTTAGACACTCCAGAGCCATTTTTCTTTTGAGGCAGGTCCCTTAGTCCTCTTCCTTTTTTTACTATAGCTCTTGAGTAATTCAGACATATGGTCTACTGGTGTTATTTCCTGTTTAAATTGTGCCTTGAAATTTTCCTACGGTCCCTTGTCATTAGTAGTGTCTAAGGCTTCGAAATCAAGATCAAAATTGTCCTTATATCTTTGCAAAGTTTGTTCAAACACTTAACCTAGTTGAAAATGGTGGAAAATGACTAAAAACCCTAATTGTCTTGGCCGATTCTATTTTCACATTACTTTTTTAGTCACTTAAGTCACCTTAAGTCATGTGTTCATGTTAAATGGATTTCTTTTTTCCAAAAGACTGTGTCATCTTAACTGCTTTAATAATTCCTAGGTCTCACCATGAAAAGTCCCTTTTATGTCATCACCTTATGTGTTGAACAAGTCAGCTTTGATCGAACAGTCAGCTTAATGGCTTAATCAAAAAGTCCACGACATCTAACAGGCAAGCGATTAAGTGGTGGTGACGCGTGTCCTTGGTGGGGCTGAACAAGTCATAAAGGCTCTTAGCTAAATAGTGCACAAGTTGTTTTAAATCTAACGGCTCACTTAATGGCTTATTTAGAACATGCATGACATCTATTAAGTAAGTGATTAAGCGGAGGTGATGCATGTCCTTGGTGGGGCCGAACAATTGTAAAGGTGCTCTGTTAAATAGTCGGCAAGTTTGGAAAGATTGAACGGCCTGCTTAATGGCTTAAAGGATAAGTGCACGACATCTAATGGGCAAGGCATTGAGCATTGATGACATCTAGCAGCTGGTGAACATGGGCATTCAGAGCTAGCGAGAACTTAAACCATAGTTAAGTTCTTTCATATCCGATGGCTTGCTTAATCGCTTAAAGGGAAAGTGCTCGACATCTATCAAGTAAGCGATTAAGTGTTGGTGATATGTGTCCTCAGTGGACAATTTTTTTTGGGAAAATAAGATAGCCGTCATATGCAGAGAATGATGTCTAGAATCAATGGATCAAATTCAAAGTTGGTAAAATATGTCGCAGAGAGTCGTTAAGCCATGAAATTGAAGCCTATGAATTAATTATAGAACGTGTGACAACTCCAGTCGAATTCAATTTGAAAGATTGTTTTGATTAAGGCCATAGAATTGATTAAGTTGACTTGTAGTGACAATGATTCATCAAAATCATTTAAGCAAAAATGGGATTACAGAGAAACTTGGCTTCACGTGACTTATGTGCAGAATGGGTAAGCTTACTGATTCACTAGCATTCAAATTGTGGTGGAATTTGTAGTTTAGAAAGGTTTTAGTGCTTTGTTTCAGAATCTGAGTTTAGTATCGAGATAAAAAAACTTAGAATGGCCCCTAGAGTTGAAGTTTCTGGAGAGGTTGATTACCAAAAGAGAAATGTTAGGGAAGATTTGTTGCAACTATTACCACTGTCCTCAAGGGATGCCACACAAATTAAAAGGGTAGTTCCAACACATCCCCGCTTCAAAATTGGAGATGGGTTTTACAATTCCAGTAGATGGGTGAAAGATGCCAATACCAGTTTTGATGGCCTCACTCTGTTTAGAATAGCCTATATCCAGAGGAATGCCCCTACCCCGAACTATAATATTTGGGAATTAGATGTGGGAAAACTGATAGCACCTAGTGTGTTCATGGACATTGATTTGTTCACCTTGATTGCAAACAATTATGATAAGGTGGCTAGGGTTGTTAGGGATACCCAAGGAAATATACTATTGACTGTATTAGCTAATGAAATCAGAAGGATTTTCAAGCTGACTGACACCTCTCAACATATGGATGATATTTATCTTGAGTACTTTAAAGAAGTATACCAAAACCAAAAAGATTATTATAGGGGTGAAGTAGTGAAGGGGTATGTCAACAAAATAGGGAACTTGGTTGTGGTAGGGCCTAGAACCCTGAAACCTTTCAAGTTAGATCTTTTTAATGGCAAGGAAAGAAAGATGTACAGTGCTCTGTGCAATGTTTTGGGGATAGATGAAGAGGTGGCAATTCCTGTCCATATAATGTTGATGGTTGTTCAAATTTTGCATCCCCACTTGTCAGTAGTATTTGATTTTGCATCTTATATTGCTCAGGAGATGCATGAGGGTCTATCAGGAATTCAAGATGGAAACATACAGAAACCAATGGGTTGGTATTCCCTCGTGATGCATATGTTCTTGTCCAACAGTGCATACTTCTTTGAGGAAGAAATGGAACTAGATAAATTCCAAGATGGTAAATAATTGTCTGTTCAAATGTGGAGTGCAGATTTGTCATGCGACAGGAAGAATGCTAGTTATGTGTATTTTGATAAGGTCTTTGCAACTAGACTCAAGTCACTGCTGATTAACAAGAATGCTAGGGTTCACAATGAAATGATGAGGCTTTTAAGGCCTATGGAATATGCCCTAGAGTTAAAAATTGCTCACAATTGGGGAGATTTAATTTTGTACCATTTTTCCACAATAATTAGGGTTTATGGTTTCAGAGGTACTCCTTATGTGCTACCCTATAGAGTCCCACTCAAGATTGGAGTAGAAGAAATTATAAGGAAATTAGGTGGGCTACAGGAAGAAGCCCTGACCAAAAAGATGAAGGGAAATATCTTTCCTACCCTCACGAGAGCCCATCACTTTATCATAACCAAAGGTGGGTGGACACAGCTTGATAAGTATTCTGAGCCCTATCATTTAGCCTCTTATGTGTCCAGATGTGCAGATAATGAAGATTTTATCATGGGTATGTTCAGGAAGAGGACTAAATGTGTGATGTTAGAACATCAATTCAATTATCTAGAGGATATCATCAGAAATATTTTTGACCTTGACATTCAGGAAATCAGGAAAGAGAAATGGATGGCGTACAAGAAGTCTTTGGACTTTGTACGAAATTTTGACAAGATTTATGATCCTTTAAAGGAGTTTTTCCCATGGTCAAACAAAATTAATTCCCTAATGAATCTTTTTTATGGAATTATGCAAACCCTAAATGAGAAGAGGCAGAGAGCAGTTGAAAATGATCTAGAAATGGCTCTTGCTATCCTGAATAGATTTCCATAGACCATAATAGTCCCACCAGGGAATTATGTAGTACATAAAAGGAGACGATACACTACTATTGCTCCCAAAGATGACCAGCCTCTTCAGCATAAGGGAAAGAGACTAGCAGATATCAGTGTTCAAGAGGTTCCCTCTCCCAAAAGGCAAAGGGTGGAAACCAAAGAATAGGAGAGTGAATTATACTCTCCTTCCCAATCCCCCATGTAGTATGATGATCAGGCCATTGCTGAACAACTAGTACAATTGAGGAATGCTGGTGAAGTAGTTGTTACCACTCAAGAGCTGCAAGAAGGGATGCCAAAGGCACCTAGACATACAAAAACTAACCTCACAGTAGCAGAGTTTGCTGGTAAGGAGTTAGATCCTGTAACCAAACAGGCCAGTGATGAATTCTTATCTGATGACAATTTCATCAAAACCAAGGCTTTCATTCAATTTATATGGAGGTGCCATATTGATGAATACAACCACAAGTGCCAAAATATGCTAGAAGCTCAACCCAACTCTGTCAAGGAGGATGTAGAGAAAGAAGTTAAGAAGGAAATTATATCAAATTTTTATAAGATTAACCCTAAAGAGGGCAGACAAATGGTTAAAAGGCAGCGAGTTCTCATATTGCCACAATGGGATCTAGTGGATGCAGTGGCCTTTGATGCTGTAAGAAAGCAAGCTAAACCTATGAGCACTGTTGGGACATCAATTGGTGCCCAGTTTAGTGAAGATCATGCAGCTCTGGCAATCTGGTCATTAAAGAAAAAAGACAAGAGGAGAATATAGGAAGATGATGATGTTGAAGACACAGGCAGTCTAATTGTGAAGAGGGTTGCTAGCACTTTAGGTAGTGAAGCTACAAACCTTGTTGTTCAAATAGATAATTTAAGCATGAAGGTAGCTAAGAGAGAAAAGGAGGCCTATGCCAGCTTAAATGAGAGATATGAGTTTGTACTTAAATCTTATAATGAGGAAAAGGTTACATCTTTGATGAAAGATAACAAAATAGCAAAGCTGGAGGGTAAACAAAAGATCCAATTTGTGCCCCAAGGGGTAATTGCTTAGGAACCTCACCAACCCTCCTCCTCTAGTCCATTTGTGATGTATCCCCCGTCCCCTGCACCTTTAAGTCCCACTACACAAGAAGCCATCGATGCCAAAAGAGCAGAATTAGAGGCTAAGAAGGACAGGTTGATCAGTAAAATAAAAATGCTAGAAGAAGAGGGTAAAAGGGATCTTGAAGATTCCCCAGCATACAAAGAGGCTGAGGAATTGGTAAAGAAAAAATGTTCAGATCAGATATTTTCCAACCTCAAAAGGTGTGCCAGTGAGGTTAACCTTTCTAACCTCTATTTACTAGGAGAGAAGATTACAAGCATCACCAGCAACATGAGGATGAAAAGAAGCAGTGGGATCTGATAGTGAATAATTGGAAAGGGAAGGCAGCCCATGTAAAATCCTTTTACTCTCTCACAAAGGAACAAAATAACATTGATATTATCCTGACAAGCACCCATAAATGTCTCAAACTAATGGTTAATTTGGACATCAAGAAGAACGTGATCATCAAAAGGGTCACAATTCTAAGAGAAGAGTTTTCCAGGGATAGATATGATATGCATCCCAATATGTTCAAAGAAGATGGGAACATAAAGAATGAATCCTTATGGCTAAGACAATTGAATGAAGCACTGACCAGCAGGACAAAAAGTATTGTTACATTGGCAAATACTGGCTGGTTTGTGCTAACTATTGATATTTTGAATAAAGCCAAGGCATTCTTTGAATCCTGGGAGGTAGAAGTTGAGAAGGCTTATGGTGACTAGGAAGATTTCAATAGCCAGAAATATGAGGTCCTCAGCTTCAGTTGGCCAAGTGATGAGGTGTTCACCACATGGGTTAGCAAGTATGGAATAGTCACCCCGGTAGCATGATACAATAAACATAAAGGGGACAGCTAATACCAAAGAGGTTGAGAAGTTTGAACAAATAAAATATTGGGGCCTCTACACCAACAAGAGAAGAATTTCCAGATGACAAGGACCCAGCCACCTCAGAGCAACTTCAAGCATTCAGGCGGTCATAGGACAAAAGATTACATGACTAATAGAAAAATTTGTTACTCCCATCTACCTAAAATTTTGTCTCTTCTTGGAACAGTATTTTTTCATTTAGTCCAGTCATCCATAGCTTGTTCCATACTTATTTTTCAAAAGGATTCCAAGATGACTGTGGCTGTCTATAAGTATCAAATTCTAGTATTGTAAGAGGGATGGTAAAAATAAGACTACAAGGCAGATTACTGAATGGTGTCTGAATGTCAGTTTTTGAGTCTTTGAATGTACTGATATTGAATTTACATTAATAAAATACAATGGAATCTCCATTTTGATGTCAATGATGTCTTCTTGCATTTGCTATTAATTCTTGTATGTTCAATTTGTAAGGCATTTTGAGTATACTGGTTATAAAGTAGCCATGTTCTTGTCTATAAGTTGCTTTCAAGGAAAGTTTTAAATCTTGCAGATAACTACAGAGGGTTAGGGTTTATGCATAGATTTGATACAGGGGTGTGGGGATGAGAGGATAGTTTTTAAGGCATTCTATCTAGGGTTCATTTGTATTTCCATTGGTTATCTTTAATATATGTATGCTCTGTTTTGACTCTATCACCCATGATTAGGCACTGGTCAAAATGTTGACAAGTGGTTGTTATCATCAACTCAAATTTAATTAATCTTTATATTTATGTTATTTCAAGTATATGTCTAGCTAATTGTATTTAGTATAGTTCATCTTAGTGATTCCTTAAAGAGTGAATCAGTAGGTTAGCCTTCCTAAGCCTAATGGCATAAAAAGAAGAAGGATCACCAATCCTTAATCCACTATTGAAAAACTGTTGAAAGATAATATTTTGTGAAAGGTGCACCTACCTGGGTATGTGGAGCCCAAAGTGTAGGAGGATTTTCATCCTTGTTAATTAGCCTTTTTCCTATGAGAATCTAACTTGGGTACAAGAGAGTCTGGCATTTATTGATGTTATAATCGATTCTACAAGAAAAAGAGCTAACATGGTCTTGATGTCTGCCTAGTGTTTTTGGGTGATGTCCCCACTAGCCATAAGGTCTAAGGCTTCTATGTTCCCATAATTGACACCTTTGAGGAACAGATGCTTCTACAATTCCTTATTCAACTAGTGTTGAGTGTTACGCTGCAAGTTAAACATAAACCTGGAAACATATTCTTCCAAGGTTTCATCCTCTTTCTGCGACATCTTGAAGATGTCATCTCCTTTTAAATCTCGTCCTCTATAGTACTCTTTGTATTTGGAAAGAAACATGTTTCTCATAGCATTCCAATTTTCTATAGCATTAGCTCCAAGGCCCATGAACCACCTTAGAGTAGCCTCTTTAAGAGTTGACGGAAACAACTTCAACTTATGGGCATCAGTTGTGTAGCCGTAGCTCCTATAGAGGATGTCAAACTCGAAGAGGAAGGTCTCAGGATCTTCAGTGATAAGTCCCTATAATTTTGGTAATCCAGCAACTGGAATGTTCTTTAGGTTTTGGTTTCCTTGTTGAGGAGGAATTGGGAAGGGAAAGGCAGGCTGAGCCATCCTTGGAGGAGGTCCTAGCTGCTGTGGTTGTTGTGGCTGATATATGATAAGTGTTGGAGATTTGCCAATGTGAAAATAATTGATTGTATGTTTTTCATTGATGAAAACATATAATATACAGTAGGTATCCTATATGCAATTATCAATACAAATGTTTTGGTACTATGCATGTTTATTTCCATGGTGTATACATGTTCTAGATGCTATGTGCATTCATGCCGAGTCATATATGCATTTATAGTTGAGTTATGATTAATCAGTTATGGAAGTTACAATTTATGGAGTTTATCTGTTAAGATTTGACATAAATATAGTGTCACTTGAGTTGCGCCTATCTTCAGGATATGCGTGTTTGTATTAATGTCTAGTTATGAGTTAAAGAAAATTATCGAAAGGCACTAAATGTGTTTCAACAGACTATTGATGTTAGAGTTAATTTGGTGAAGCCAACTTTGTGAAGCGTCACGTCTATTCAGTTTGAGTTGCACTGTCCTAACTTGGATTGCATGCTTGATTGAGCCGACAAGAAATTTGATGAAGTGTTTCCAGATACTGTCATGACCTTATCCTTGGTGAAGATACATATAGCTGTTCTGTTATGTTCGCTAAGTGTTGAAAATAAAGTGAAAAAAGAAAAGATAAATAAGAGTAAAAAGTCAGAAAGAATAAGTTGAAGATCTATGTGAAGAAACAGAAGTTGATTGAAATTCATTGGAACTGATCAAGACAGCAGGTCTACTCAAACAGTTCATTTACCAGAGATATTGTATATCTATAACCACCTGAATTTGGTCTGTTCCAACTATGGACCCTATTTTCCCTAAGTGTGATCATACCCCTAATTATGTCCAAATGACCCTGTTACTGCTTGGCATTATTCTTTTGAAATCAATTTAATCTCCTAAAGTGATCAAATCACTAAATTATTTACTTTTATCCAAAGTCAAAATCAATCAAATACATGGCTAAAAATGATTAATTTTCTAGCAATTAAATAAAACCCTTTAATCAAGTATCCACTTGCAATTAACCCATTCCCCTAGCCTATTTAATTTAATTAAAATGGCTATAGTCCCCTTAATTATTAAAAAATAATAAAATGCTTAAATAATTAATTCCTATATTTTAAATGAATTAAATAAGTTTAATTCATTTACTTAATATTCCCTTAAACCCCAACCTAACCTATCTCAACCACTTCTACCCTGGGTTCTAGCCCATCTCAACCTATTTGACCCTTTCTAATCTAATCCTAATTCTAATTCTATCCTAACCCACCTCCTAATGTTGTCACATTCCATTAAGGAATGATTAACAACTCCACCCACTTGAGAAAGTCAAGGGATCTCAAGATTCCTTCCTCAAAGTCCACTTTCTCAAGCCACTCTCTTACACCCTTCCCATGCTTCTTTAAGGCTATCATGAATGCCTCATTATTGAAGATTCCTTAAGCCCATGTCTCCACCATGCCTATTAAATACCTTTGGCATTTATTTCTTCTTACACCACAATTAATGAGATTTTTAACTCATTAATGCACCTTGTCCCCCCTCTCTCTCCTCATTCTTCTATAAATAGAAGTCATTTTAGAGAGAAAATAGGCCTTCATCTCATATTATAAATGCATTGTTATGCTATTAGAATAGACATAAACTCATATTTAATTTCATAGTTTATGCTTATGCATTATTATTATCTCCTTTCTTAGAGCTAGAATGCATGTTTTCTCATCATTTAGCTTATTTTAAACTTAAATCTTTCATGCTAAGTCATATATGTCACTAATAGTAGCATAATCTGAGGGCTATTATGTTACTAATCACACTCTTCTTAGTTAGAAAGAAATAGGTCAATATTAGTTGGTTTTACATGCTTATCTAACCTCTTTTTGAACTAATGCAATGATCTATT